>JAJJMA010086895.1:0-19500 GCA_023529015.1 Papaver nudicaule
GAGAAACTAAAAAAAATAGCGTATTCGTAGATTAGAGAGGTAGGAGTATTGGCTGGAAAGTTTATTGCATTGAACTCCTTCATTTGCAGCAATCTTTCCAAAAAATACCCCTCCTCTCCAAAAACTACATGGTGTTTTGGAAAAACAATAATACATCCCATCAAGTACTCAATGGCAGTGAGATGGTCCAATTACACCAAGATAAACTAATGATAATAACACAAACTAATGTATTCGTGCTTACATCTCAACATTTACCCATAAAAAAGGTTGAACAGATCTCAACTTATGCTAATGTTAAAACCCTAACTTTGGTTTAACCTATGGAAAGAGATAACAACCAAAATAAATCTAATCTAAACTAGAAATCTACTTATATTACCAGAGATATGAGCGAGAAAAGTTAGATCTGAAATGGTTTTGATTTTTGTAGAAGAAGGAAAACATATTTGATAGGGAAACCAAAATTTCAGGAAGAGAGAGATGATTTTTGAGATCTAACTTTGAGCTCCAACTTTCAGATAAGAGAGGAGAGTTCAATAATAGATGAGAGATTTGCTTTTCACTTCGATTAATGAGCCAAAAACACAGAAAAAATATCTGGTCAACTATGTCAAGTCAATTTAAATTTGTGGTCAACGACATAAGTGGGTGGGTTTTAAGCCATGGGACAACAATCTTAAAATCATGACATTTTTTGCTAGTTGAACATAATTACCATGGATCTAAGCCTGCAGGATCACTGATCCTATCCATTTATGAAAAATTCAAGGAAGAATCCTTGGAAGAACCCACTTTGGGCAAGTTTGAGTTACAATCTTCCTCTGAACTCCAAAGCACTCACTAAAATAGTAATGTTTCTGAGACGGTTTTGTTGTTTCCGTTGGAAATTATAATATAGGTGAGACGGTTTTTTTGTTTCCGTTGAAAATACTAATGTAGAAGGGACAGTTTTGTTGTTTCCGTCGAAAATAGTGATATTTCTGAGACGGTTTTGTTTTTTCCGTAGAAAAATAGTGTTGTATTTGACAATCTTCCTCTGAACTCCAAACCACTCCCTAATTTGCCATAATCCGAGCCAGGCTCTTCCAGAGTAGCACTGATCCTATCCAAAAATGGAAAATTCAAGGTGGAATCCTTGTAGAACCATAAAGGAACCCATTTTGGGCAAGTGGGAGTTACAATCTTCCTCTGAACTCCATTTCAAATCCCCAATGGCAGTGGAAAATAGTAAGGTATGAGACGGTTTTGTTGTTTCCGTTGAAGAAAGTGATGTATGAGACGGTTTTGTTATTTCCGTCGAAAATAGTGATATTTCTGAGACGGTTTAGTTTTTCCGTAGAAAAATAGTGTTGTATTTGACAATCTTCCTCTGAACTCCAAACCACTCCCTAATTTGCCATACTCCGAGCCAGGCTCTTCCAGAGTAGCACTGATCCTATCCAAAAATGGCAAATTCAAGGTGGAATCCTTGTAGAACCATAAAGGAACCCATTTTAGGCAAGTGGGAGTTACAATTTTCCTCTGAACTCCATTTCAAATCCCTAATGGCAGTGGAAAATAGCAAGTTATGAGATGGTTTTGTTGTTTCCGTTGAAAAAAGTGATGTATGAGACGGTTTTGTTGTTTCCGTAGAATAGTGATGTATCATGTTAGAATAAACAACTTTATTGGTCCAACACGTGGCCAATAAAATTGGGAATAGTCGCTAGATATTTTAATTTTTCCATCAATCTCTCCCAACTTTCTAATTTTTCCAATTGGAGGCTAGGGTTCCTTGGAGACGCATCTGGGAGCTAGGATTCCTTCACTTCGAGGTGAATCTAGGGGTTTCTTCAGTAATTTCTAGTTTCTGATTTAGGGATTTGTTTGATATTTTTGTTTGGAGATTTGTTTGATATTTGTCTGATTTATGTTAACTAAGAACTGTTTTGTTCAAATTGAAATTTGGTTGATCCTCAACTTTGTGTAGAGATAAATATAGGTACGTCGAATATGGGTTCGTTAAGACTTAAATTTATGGATGATTACATGATTTAGGTTTGAATTAATTTGTCTACTAAGATTGTTTCTATGAATTTGTTGTAGGATGGTGTTGTCGCGCGTAAAAAAAATGCGAAAGAAACGGAAGCTGAAGTTCCTTAAAGACCTCAAAGATGGAGAGAAGATCCAAGTGGAGACGCTGATGGGAAGACCTTGCAAAAAGGGCGCAGAACAACTGGTTAAGTATGTTCGATATCTAGCTGTAGATGGCAATGTATTGCCATTATCAGTGTATCACTGGTCGCGTATGCCTGGACTCAAAACTGGGCAAGCAATACGAAAAATCAAGGTAATTGTGTGCCATTATTACTTAAAGAGTTGTTGTACAGTGAATTTTCTTTATCTCAAAAATTGTAATCTGCTTTTTTATGTCAGCAAAAATTCAGCTTTTCGGAGGACGTTGATGTTGATAAACTACTTAGTAAGAAACTGAATGAAACATGGAGGGATCACAAGTCCAAGATGTTAAAGAAAGGATTCGACAAGGAAAAAACTCTGGAAGAAAATCTTGCAAACCGACCTAAGCAAGTTTTCAAGAGTCAATGGAAAGCATTGGTTGAACTGTGGAGCCAGGAGGACAACCAAGTAAGTTGCTCCATTGGTTTTTCTTAGTTTTGATTTTTGAATTACTAGAGACCCTATGTGTGGCTACTTCCACTCTATTCAACTGTACTAAACTTGCATTGATAAATCTTACATCCCAAAATAAACCAAAACCACAATCGTACTGACTTATACATTGTACTGATAATTCTTACATCCCAAAAAACATATGAACTTAAACAAGGAACTAAAAACACGAAAATGACTATGTCAGAAACTTAAATTGAAACATTAAATCAGAAACAAGGTCAATCATCTCAATGTCAGCATTTGCAGCAGCAGCAACACCAGCATTTGCATCAGCAACAATATTAGCAGCAGCAACACCAGCATTTGCACCAGCAACAATATTAGCAGCAGCAACACCAAGAATCCCCATCTTCAAATTCAACATCCTCCTCACTGTTGGTATTCGTCGGAAACTGTTGATATTCTAACCGCCGGTAACTGTTGGTATTCTGACCTAATTTGTGCATTTTGCTAAAAATTACTAGAAAATAAAACTGACCCATGACCCATGCTTGGACATAGGAAAACGCAGAAAAAGAAGAATAGACCAGCCTAGACCAGCCTTCCTAGCCACAGCTACATGATAGGATTAGGTAATGACCAATAGTAATAAATGTTGCTAATGATGGTGCTGGAAATGCGTGGGAGGAGGAGTGTTCTCCAGAGATAAAAATGGGCATAGGGAAATGGAAATTGAGATGACTTTTGATCAGAGTTGTGTCTGAAAAGGAACCGGTTTTTTACACCGGATTGTTACACCCCTATGTGGCATTAACATCCACCATAGATTCCACCCACCCAACCCCACCCAAGATTAGCAGGCCCCCCTGCTATAAGAATGAGCCAACCATAACATGCCACGTTATGGTGTAATAATCCGGTGTTTTTAAAGTGTTTTCTGGAAACAACCACCGGCAGTAAATGTGCATAAATAGACACGTTAATCTTGGTGAAAAGATAAGAGGAGATTTGCAAAGGTATACCAAAATATAGAGTAATTAGAGAAATTATAGAGAAAAGTGAGAAACCACAATGGCTGATCAGAACAACAACAATGGTGCAAACAATGCTGATCAGAACAACAACAATGGTGCAAACAAGGCTGAAGATTATATATACTTTCAGTTCGTGAAAAAACATGCTCTCGGATTGTCGCGGATTTCAATGGAAAACTTGGTGAATGAATTGCAAAGTCAAATCAAGATAAAGAAAGCGAGAGAGAAATTTCTTCAGTTGATGGCTGATCATACTCCTGAGTTTGATCTATGGTTAAGCCAGAGGGAGGCAAGGAAATCAGAAAGATGGGTGGTGATGATCATTATGGGAGGAGAAGTGAAACTGAAGTAGAAAGTGAAGAAGAGGAGAATCAAGGTCAAGTAGCAATGGAAGAAAGTGAAGAGGATACAACATCTGAAGATGAAAGAGATCGTCAGAAAGAAAGGGAGAGACTTTTCCGTCTGTATTGGAAGGAGAAAACCCAATACCCTGCGATTTTTGCTAGAACTATGCTTGAACCCTTCTGATGAGAAGCAGGAATCTGAGGCGTCTGAAGAGTTGGAGGATGAGGATGCAGAGGAAAATGAAGAAGAAGATGATGAAAGGAAAGGCTATGGGACTCCTGCTTCTAGTGCTGATGATGATATTGATCCTGAGGACTATTACCACATGATGGGAGATGACTCAGATCATGGTGCCGAGGATGATGACTAAATTCCCTCGTTGCAGACCATATCTGTAAATCTTCATCAATTTTGTTATCTTCGTGAGAGGTTTCAATTTATTGAAGCTTGAAGAAAAATCATCTCGAAGACGGCTAATTAGGTAGTAGTAGTAGTAGTCTTTGTCTCTTCTTGTCTGCTCAGGTTGTTATTTATCGGTTTTAAGTGTTCATGTTTTTTGGTGGTTGGTGGTTTTGGGGAAAGTTCAGGTGTTATGTTGGTGGATTTTGGGAAAAGTTCAGGTTGTTTTGGGGATTTTGGGCTATGATGCGAAGTAGCCCTTGTTAACTGGTTGTAAATGAATATCTTTAATGGAACTATTTTGTTAATATAATGAATATGAATATCTTTGTTTTTTGTTTTAATGATTGAAAGTGGGGATGAAAGTCTGAATGATTAACAAACAAAAGATTGAAAGTATTGAATATGATTTTCACTGATAAGAATTGAAGAAAGAGTGAGTGATTTTCAGATAAGGAAATGGTGATTTTATAGAACACTAGCACTAGGCAATGTTATGTACTCTATGGGACTCCTGCTTCAAGTGCCAAATTACATGGAGCCAAAATTCTAGAGCCAGAATTCTGGTTGAAGTATTTCAAACAACCAATAAACAGATGGAATGTAGGTAGATTTCTCATAGGGTTGCTGAGTTTATAGACACTAGCACTAGGCAATGTTATGTACTCTATGGGACTCCTGCTTCAAGTGCCAAATTACATGGAGCCAAAATTCTAGAGCCAGAATTCTGGTTGAAGAATTTCAAACAACCAATAAACAGATGGAATGTAGGTAGATTTCTCATAGGGTTGCTGAGTTTATAGACACTATAGCACTAGACAATGTAATGTAGTCTGGTGGTAAACGAGATTCTGTCCTTAACTGAAAGGGATTCGGCACCATAACACTAGCACTACATTGCTCAATATAGTATTGTGCAGTTTTGTATTGATATTGCTCAATATAGCACTAGGCAATGTAATGCTCTCTAGCTCTATAATCAATTGGGATACTTGTTTTTCTGATTTTGCTTTTCTTAGCTTGTATTCTGCAATAACATATCTACATTCTATCATCTAATAAATTCTCTTCCTAAATTTCAACAAATCCAACTCTATATGCAATAGAGTTATAAGACTGCTGGTGAAATAGATAAAGGAAATAAGCAGTTTTCAGTTTCAGAGTGTTATTATAAGTCTATGGAGGCTGTAATGTTTTTGCTTATGAATAACTAGTTGGCTGTAATGTTTTAGATTTTCTGTATGATTTCTTTGGTGCCCATGAACTTAAAACACATCTACATTTCTAATGACAATCAACAAACGCAAAAATCAGACAAATCAACAAAAATCCTACAACAGCAAACAGATCTGAGAGATTCAGACCTTCAATACTCATAACCAGAAATTTAATCATTGACACTCAATGGTTTCGACTATAGATGTTGTAAATTTCCAATTCAAAGGGATACAAGTGAAATACCTTAACCAATAGAGCATCGTCAGATCCAAAATTTGAAATCAGTTTCAATCCTTCTATAAGAAATCGACTAAACTCAATTCAGTTTCCAAATCGATATTTCATAGAAGATTTGATTGATTCAATGATGTTGATGAAGTTCCCGCACGCTAAATCTCACTGTGCTCGACGAATTTGGCCGTCAAAATCGACGTCGGCAGGGAAGGAAACTGGTGATAGAAAAGAATCTGGTGGAGAAAAAGAAACCAGCGAGAGAAATGAGTGGATGTGGCAGCTTAAGTTGTTGGTGTTGGACATACAACTGAGCTAATTCAGAAATAATAAATGGTTTGATAATTTCAGTTGATTTTCTTTTGGGTTTTCTTATTTTCGGATCTGTGGTATTAAGTTAATCCGTTGAAATAAAAATCCGGTTCTGTTACGATGCTGGGGTTGAAATTTCATCAGCCCAAAAGTGGGGCGGGGAAAAGAAAAGTCGAGGCTAAGTTAAGAAGTGCACCCAAATATTGAGGGTAGGCGGGTAATTGCACCAACAAAAACACGGAGCACTGTAACAGATCGTATTTTCAGTAACCATTGAAGACGTTACGAGCTTCCCAACAGCGTATGCGCGTTGCTGAAATGCAAACCGTGACTAATGCTGCTGTTGGTAAAAACTGGAATTCGTGTAGTGCATTTTCACCCACTTTATCCACCAGCTGGCATCAAATAAAGACATGTAAACCCTGAGCGAGTTAGTGATCCGATCCATTACCGAGTCAACCCGATACAACCTGTTTTCCAATCCAGCACAATATTTTCAACTGATTTAACAAGATACCAAGATTTAAGACAATAAAATTTGTATCATTCCGTAAACAACTTTGCATTGATTAAACTTCAAATTCTACAACAATATACAGTACAGAACTGGTAAATGAACAAGAAATTAAGATATTACAGAAGTTCACATCATTATAGGTTCTAAACATTCTCGAGAACGAGTTCTGCATCTTGAAATAGTACCTGTAATTAAGATGGAAATTGTGAATTATGCAATTGCTGCCAGAGCAGCACTAACACCATTAAGATAGTTGTAGCTGAATTATATAGGATCAGTATAGGCCACATTCTCCTAACAATCAGCACTAGCACCATTCAAACCAAACATGCATATGCCAGCAACAGGATTTATTAAAAATGACGGAAAAATGTGACCATAATCTAAAACAGACAAGTTGTACTACTAATATGGTCTTTATGCAGTCATATAAGAAGAACAACTGATGAGAGGCTCATACCTCGCTGATAAGTTTCAACTGTTGAACATAATCTTTTCCAGGGAAAATGGGCTCTCTTGATGATCTCCATGAGAATGCACCCAACTGACCAGATATCCATAACACTGGAATATTCAGAACACTTAAGAAGCAATTCTGGGGGCTCCGTACCAACGTGTTACAACATACTCCGCCATGGAATCCGTTTCTGGAGTGGTTCTTGCGAGCCCAAAGTCACAAAACTTTCAGGTCACAGTTCGAATTGAGAAGCAAGTTGCTTGGTTTAAGATCTCGGTGCAAAACATTTGCAGAATGTATGCTTTCGTAGTAACTGGTACAAGAAATACTGCAAAAGCCAATATAAATAATTTTACATTTGTGATGACTTAATGACTTTAACGAATACAAAAAAATATACTAAAAAGTACATATCAGAGCTCATATGTTGCAGGGTAAGCTTGTGTTTATAGGTACATCATAAACTAAGACAGAGAGATTGACAGAAATATGCAACAGAGAGACATGCATGATATGTTTAGTTGTTTACTTTGATTTAAAGTATTTAGCTGGTGCTTAAGTACTAATAAACAATTACAGACAATTACTGTAGCGGACAGGAGAATTCCCCTTCTAAAAGGGTTGATTTGCAACCCAATTAGACATGCTAAACCACCAGCACACCACTCAGATTTAAAAACAAACGTTCATTTTCGAAATCAAGCAGTACCGAATTCAAGGCTAGCGACATAAATAGAAATGAGAACTGAAATTTACTTTCCATACATCCAATCAGGTCAAAATAAAACCAATATAATTCCTTAATATTGGACTACATACTTAAAATATTTGTAACATCTGTACACATAATAATAGAGTACAAATGACAATGGTAATAATTGATAAAACAGAAATGCAAAACATACCGAGAACACAACGACGTATATATACTAAGCAAGACTCTTTAATACATTATGATTCCAAAGGAGAGTTTCACAAGCAGTCTCACAGACTATCATTCATAAAACAAACAAGTCCCTTTTTCTTAGAAACATTGCAAATTTCCTAGCATAATAATCCCAACACATCTACAACAAATTGGTACAAGTAAAAACAAGAAACTACAGTCAGTATGGCTAATGGAATTTCAAAATTGGGAACCCATTCCTTCTTGTTTGAATAGATTTGTACTAAAAACCCAGACTGAAAGCTATTATATATATTTCAAATTAGAGCACAAAGAGGTGTATGGATCGTCATTTCCAATCTTAAGAAAATGGTTTCCAGTGAACTAAATGGCAAAGATATTTAATTTGATATTAGTGAATCAAGAAGCTATTAAAATACCCAACTCTTTCTTCTTTAAGAAAGTCTGTATTAAAATGCAAGATTTGCAAACAAATACTCTAGGCTACAAGACAAGAGAGTTAGACAACATTTGCACTTTAAATAGGTCTTTGTAACCACTACGAAGAAAAACACCAAGTAGTATACAAGAGTATATTAGAGAACTAAGTTTTTAAAGTGGAGTAAATCTTTGATAGAAAACCAACAAATGAGTTAAGAGCATGATTTTTGAAGGAATGAGATTTTTCGTAAAATCAATGGAAATTAATAAATGCTATTAAGAATCAACGTTTCACCGAGAATCGACAAAATGATACAAAGAGTAATCATTTACAGCAAACCTCAATCTCCCATAATAAATTAGACAGTAATCACCATTTTTCCCCAAATGATTACACAAAACCCTAATTCAACACAAACATCTCAATTTCACTGACATAAAAACTGCATATGTTACAACAACTACAACAATAGACATCCATCACACAACAACAATAGATATCACATGTAAACAGATAAAATTGAGTCCCAAAAACAAAGGATTGGTACTGATTCTTTCCTAAAAACACATCAATGATTAGACAGCCCTAAATTTCAACTGAAATATTCAATAAAACCCCAATTTTGAAACCCTGGATTTAATTCAACACAAAAACCTAAATTCTTTTCACACAAACATCTCAAAAACAAGAACACCAAATGGGTTTTCGATATCTTACGGATTATCATCTTTTTTCCTCTTCTTCTCTTTCCCGTTCTCATCTGTAATATTGGAACCAAAAACAATGAGTTAGGGTTTCTTTTATAAACATCTAATAAACTGAACAAACTTCAAAATCAGTGCAATCATCACTAGCGAGTCAATGGTTATTACCCAGCAAAATCAATTTTCCTTCAGAAAATATTCCTTCATCATATTTTAACCCAAACCCTAACTGTAATGTCTCAAGAGAACCCTAAAAATCAGTCTCCTGGTTTCGAAACTACTCAATCTCACTCCCTAACTATTGAATCCGGTGGATTTCAACTCCTTTCACCCTCTTTCCCCCAAAACCCTAAATGAGTTTCATCTTCTCTTTTCTCCCTCACTCTTGGTGGTTTCTGTCTTTGAGAAATGAGAGTGAAATCTTAACTCGTACCCGTTTGAATTCTATAGGGTCAGCTGGGTAATTTTCCTATAAATTTTGACCAGTGAAAAGTTGACCTAACTCTATAGAGTTTCCTAGTAACGGTGGGGGCAATTAATAAATGAAAAATATTTCGGGGGTAAGTGGGTAAGTCGGTTTCTGAAGTAGGGGCAGTTTATAAATTATCTCTAAAAACAAATAACAAGTCATGTTGGAGAGTGTTGGCGCTCCGCGACTATATAATAAAGAACAAATGGAAGTTGAATCCGAAAAATCAATTTTTTTTGTGAGGGAGGTTGGAGTAAATTGATATGCTTTTATAAGAAATCGACAAGCATCTTGGGATTAAACTTTGAGCCAAATGGTAGCTAAAATTTGTGGATTGAATTTTGGCTATAATTGTCAACTGCGGGGTGTTAATGTATGATTTACTACGTACAATATACATGAAAAACACAAATATAAAACAATACAACAACACGAGGATCTAAATTAAATAAAAGAGTTATTGATTGTAACTGATAGCAAGCTTGATGATCAGCAGTTCTTGAGAATGAAGCCTTGTCTTCTCTATCAGTTTAGCCGTATATGGGATACGATATTGCAGATGTGATGAGAAGAGGACTCCCCTCATTATATAGTACTCTAGTTCTCACCCATAAGAGAAACCCTAGAGCATTAGGGTTACAACCACCTTGAGTACTGCTAGAACACCCCGCAGTTAACCTAGGGTGAAAATAGATAAATCACATCCTTTATCTCGACCTAACATATCTCGGTGTGACTCATGTAGTACAACAATATCACTATACTACATGTGGGTGCTAAAACTTGACCACTAAGAGCATCTATAACAGAAATAACTGTTTTTAGCTATCAAATTGTCACAAATGGGAGAGATTGCTAAAATTGTATCAACAATGATTTGAGTTCATGTCCATACTAAAAAGACAATCCCAGTGAAAAAGCATGTTATTCATGGCTTTTCCATCTTATGCTCGTACTAAGCAGTTTGTTTGCCATATCCTTTTGCATGTATGAATAACTCAGCAGTAATTGTTGGGCATGTTTTTATTTCTAATAAACCATTTGTGCACTCTCAAGCAGTTTGTAGTCATGATTATTATGAAACACCGGTCATGTATTTACAAAGACTTCTATTTTTCTCCAGCAATTCCTCATGTAACAATCAGTTTTTGTCACAAATAATACTACATGTATCAATGCCGACCCCAGGAGAACAAACACACAGAGGGTGAAAATGGAGCTAAAACTACAATTTAATTTATGAGAAAAGGGTCAAATAGAATCAATTGAAATGTTGGAGTAAATTGATGATTAATTGACTAAATTAAGGGGCCAATTGCTGATATTAACAATCTAGGGGGAAAGTTAAATCACCATTTCATTTAGGGGGGAAACTAAAAAAAGCCCAAAAGTTTTTAATTACACTTCCCTTAGTATTTCTAGTTTTCCCTCTAACATTCTGGTGACGTGTTATGTTCTCATTGGTTTGTTTTGTATCATACTGATCACTGATCTTACCATCAGAGTATATAAGGTCGGTCTGTAATTTGTGTTTCGTTAATAAACGAAATTCTTCTGAGTGAATCTCTAGTGATTTTCCCTATGTATATAAATAGATTCGTAGAGTAGTGTCCACGATTGCAATCGATGAGAGATTTCTACAAGAACCGTAATTTCCGACCTTCCTACTTCTTTCAAGACCTCCCCACATTTCCAAAATAGGGCCACTTAGATCCACTTAAACAGTCCCTTAGTAATAAATATATTTTTAAATGCTAATATAACCTTACAAAATTTGTGCTTAATTCTTTGATTAGTGTTAATAATAGTGATTAGTAAAAATGATTAGGTTAAACTAAATTTTAAGTAAAAATTAGATTTTTAGTTTTAAGTTTTGGGTTATGGTGAAGAAGAAAAAGTTAGGGATTTGGATAATTTTTTACCAAAATCGAAAAACGTAGGGTTGTTGGGTGTTCTTTCATCTCGTATACCTTCTACATCATGATTAATCTCGTTTTTGTAGGTTTAATCCAACAATAATTACCATTTTTCTTTTGATTTGGCAAACCAAAAGTATTTTCGGCCGATAAAAACAATTGAAATACCAAGCTAAAACTCTCTCTCAAGAACAGCTCAACTCAAACTAACCAAGCAGAAACTAGTCTAACATTAAATGGTTCGGCTCAAGTCGAGCCAAATATTCTCCTAAATGGCTAACAAACTACTAGTTTCGTTTCAAAAAAGTTGAACTTTTTTGTAGCCGAAATGTTCTTCCCCAACTCAGTTGCAGAGAAGAACAGTAAGTTTCGGCTCAAATTTTTTCAACTTTTTTAGGCGAAACTGCTTCCAATTACAATCATTTCTAACAATCATACTCACAAAAATTACTAGGGGTATCTGTGAAATACTTTCCTAGTTACATTCCAAGTTGTTTTTGTTGAGATTCAATTTCATTGGGGGATTAATTCTTTCGGTTGAGGTCCATGGTTTTCAACTTCAAAATGTGGTTTCCTACTTTTTTTTTATTCAAGTGTTTTAGTTTTGTTATGATTCGATTGTTGCTACTAGTCATCAACGGAACTAGAGGGGGGCTAAGGTATGCTGAAGCCCCCCTAATGTTCCGCCAATTTGATTTATACCATGCTAAAGTTGAAAATAAAATGCGCAGCCACCCCTGGGTGGAAAAAGTATATCCTTGTATGTCCATCAGTTTCTAATGTCGACCCACCTTTCACTCTTTTCCCCTATTTTTTTCTTTTTTGGTCTTGAACTTCTTAGGTGTCGTGAGCCGTGAGACAAAGGTGAGACTATCAATCGATATCTAGTAATTGTAGCAGAAGCCGACTCTATGAAAGTGCTGATAACGAGGGAATATCTTGGAACATGAAGAACCTGGCTAGCTGACTTTGTGAAAGAAATGAGCGAGTGAGGAATGAGAATATGAAAAATGATCACCTATCTCCTTGTTAAATCAAGATCAATCAAACAATTGCCAATTTGTATACCTACTTGGTGTTAACCACTGTAGATGCAGTATCCTTTCCCGTTTAACTGGTTGCGCTGCTAGTCGTCGTTAGTACTCATTTTCTCAGGTGTTATTTTGTCATTTTCAAATTTGTCTAGCGGGAAAAAACGTCAAAAACATTCGGGTGGCCTTCGGCTGCCAAATTTTTACCTTCGTGCCACCGATTTATAATTTTTTTTAGCCTCCCCAAACATAAAATCTTGGTTCCGTCGCTGCTACTAGTTTTGATTATCACTACTAGTTTTGATTTGTTTTAATTTGATGTTAAAGTTTATGGATTTTTGAAAAGTAGAGGAGAAGAAGAGAAGAAGATGAAGAGAGATGAAATTTTTTAAATGATTTGTAATTTTTGGATTAGGTATATAATAGGGTAATTTATGTTTTGGATTAAAATTAGATTGGTGGGGGACAATTTTGTAATCTCCCGATTTTTGAAAAGAGTTTAGACTTTTAATACTATTTTGTCCCACATGGGAAAGGTCTTGAAAGAAGTGGGCGGTCTGAAATTACGGTACCTCTACGGAGCTAAGGAAATTTGCAAGACTTTAATGGGAATCTAAAATTTAGATTCTTCAAATTCTTCAATCCGGGAGGTCCTTTCATGTACTCGTCTTGGTATGTACGTTCTTGGTTTTTGAATGGAATAATTTTATTATTTTGAATTATTATCATACTGTGTGATTTTTTTTTTTTCATATCAGTTCTGAATAATTTGGTAGATCTTTCTAAGCATGGAAACATACTTGGCCAATTTGTAAACTTCAGGCGGATGAGTAATCAGCAATCTATATATAATGTGTTTTTTGGATATCTGTGAATCTCAGTGGATCATCCACTACAATGGTATACCAGAAGTACTTTTGCTTTTACAGTACTTACCATGATAGTAATTGCCCCGTCCATGCATATCAGTGATTAAAGAAACTATTGCCTTCAAGCAAAGAACTTTTGGATCCAGGACTTTCCACTCTCCAGTCGCCATTTTAGTATGTAACTTTAGAGTGTAATTAATGTGAAAAACCATATATGATCAGTATTCATTAACGACCAGAAAAATCACATTTTTGTCATTCTTGTTGCTTTGATGCACGCTGGATCGTTATCATTGTCCAATGCAAAGGGCTTTTACCAACGATTTTGAATGATAGGAGAAGGTTATGAGTCATTCGAAACCAACAATCTTTGGATGGGCAAGCAGGCATGTATTTGTGATGATCAATTTGTCACTGATTCTTCATGTATCATCTGCTGTATATTAACATCCCTGATCAGCTTATATAGTCTGATGATGAATTGATAACATGGATCCCTAAAACAAAAGAGGATTTTGTTTTTTTCAAGATTATAAAAGAGAAATATAAACCAAATGGGGTAAATTAAGGTGCAAATAAAATTAATTGAGGTGCGGGAGTAATTGACAAGAGATTCAATAAACAGCTACATACATATTATGACTGTAAGGGCGTGGCTAGTTAGTTTTTGGAAAACAATAGTGGTCTACCAAATGACTGTCTACTACACGTCTACCAAGTTTTATTTGTTGGATTTTTGGTAGACGAGAAACACAACATCCCACAAATACGGCTTACCGGATGGAGTCTGGAGATGTGTACCACCTTGATAGACAGTTGGTAGAAGTTTTGTTTGCTGAAGTAACAAGGTCATTTATTTTTTTTCTTTCTGGTTAATTGATTTGTGTTTTTGGCTGCCTTTCGTAATAAAATTTCGATAATTTAGCTCCCAAAAAAAAAGAAAACAAAAACTTTCATCATCATCTACTTAAGGCCATTGACTTCTTTCACCTTTCAATATTTTTTTGTCGAATAATATGTCTTATTTACATTCACGTTCATGCCTTTTGATTTCATGATTTATGCTATCAGTGTTCGGATGTTTTCGTGGGCATCAAATTCGTTACCGATCAAAACTAACTAAAATAGAAAATGTAACGACCCGTAAGCAGGTTAATACCTATTGACTAGTCAAATGACAATTACGTCGTGCATTAACTTAATTAATTGAATTTAAATATCAAATATAAAAATTAATGAAATAATAATCTGCATCAACTAATAGTAACATCAGATAGATCTCGAAAAGTTGGATGAATTCGACTATAAAGCGTCATTCGGACACCGTATGAAGGAGATACGACACTCCGAAGTTAGAGTCGACTACAAGTAAACTTGATTTTGATCCTTGACTAAGGAAGTCAAACCTAGTTGACCGTACCTTTAGTTAGCAAGACGCTATCCCTTGATAATCAGTTAGAGTTGGTCAATGGTCAAACATTCCAGAAGAATAAAGAGCTCTACTGGTCCTGCTCTTCCAATCAAGTTTGCATGTAAGGAATTATCACTAAATTTGGACACCAATTCATGTGATTCATTCGTTGGTCATTCTAAGATCAACTTGAAACTCTTAAGTTCCATTGTATACTATACGTGACATAAGGTTCCGAAAAATACAAATCAATCAACAAATAATGTTGTGAAACAAAATTTAGAGCCAACCTACTTTATCTGAATCATGAAATCTCATTGCCCACGTATTTACAAAGACCAAGTTTTCATGGATTTCTCATGTTTGGCTACTAATAATATGTATGTATATATACTCATTATAGTCATTACCGATTTTAAAAGAAAAGACATTCAAAATTAAAAGACAGTGGAGAAAATTGAAATATGAAAGGATGGAATCGAATTAATTGTGATGTTGGAGTAAACTGATAAGTTGTAGCAATTGTCATCGGAAATATGGGCTTCTTATAAAAACACAGTACATCAGATTAGCATTCACTTTACTTAGAAAGTTGTTTTCCGGTTATTTTTAGCTAAGAATGATGGAATTTGACTTTTTCATTTATCTTTATTTCAGCTTCTTTGTCAAAATTTCTTCTTTGCCAAAATTTCTTCTAGCTGGCCCCTTTTTTTTTTTTTTTTACATTTCTTACTTGAAAATTATAATTTGATTTATTGGTAACTATTTACCTCATTTCATTTTCAAGGAGATCAGCATATCTTTTGATCGTGGGTATCATAAGCGCGCAATACACTACAAATTGTTGATACTACTACATATCGTAATATCACTATATGAGAAGGTGAATAGAATTCAAAATTAAAACTCATGTTATCAAATTTATGCAATTAACACTAAGATACCGACCAAACAATAAATAAGGTCTGCAACAATGTTAAAGACCAAAGATATACAAGGGCATGACTACGATAAAAATGCTCAATTATGTTTTCCAGCCCATTACTCTTGCCAGAAATCAACAAAAATAACACATTTTCAAAGAGTTCTTCCAAAAATATACCTTCTAAAATTTAATACATAAAACTACCTTTTGATGACTACTATAGACCTTGACCCTATTATTTTTACAGAAATGCCATCAGGGTCTAGACTATGGATTCAAAGGTGTAGACTATAAGATTGATGGTCCAGATCTTGGTATTGAGGTGTAGACCATTCTATCCTACATTGCGCTTAATATGCACAACGGTCTAGACTCTAATATTGGCGGTCTAGACCATTCTGAATCTACATGGCCCCTATGTGGCGACCCTTAATTTAGGGTCTACACCTTGGGAAGTAAAGGTCTACACTTTTGAAATTCCAAAAATAACATTTTTTATAAAGTCTAGACTATGATAAACACAAGGTCTACACTTTGGCAATTCCAAAAATAAACTTTTTGTAAGGTCTAGACTTCAGATACAAAGGTGTAGACCTTAATCATCGTGGTCAATCATGGTTGACCACAAAAATTTGTACATAGGGTGTAGACTTTAAGGGCTAAAATTGGTAGACATGGGTATTTTTTGTATTAATTTTTAGAAGGTATATTTTTGGAAGACACACCCAAATTTTGGGTATTTCTGTGCAATTCGGCCTTGCCACTTGCCTCACCATGGATTTTGTTCTTCCACCTCGTGCCTTCAATTTAACTACGCCGCCGTTTACGGAGTTAACCTTCTGTTATCATCTAGTGACAAACTCAATTGTTTGACAGAAAATAGAAATTAAAATTGCATCTTTGAAGAACTGTCCTAGCTAGTACCTAGGTTACTATAATCTTGTTCATTTATCATATTGCAAGTACTACTTACCAACTCAATTATTTGATCATTGGTGTACTTAGTCTGAACACTTCTCCATGTTCCAACATAATTTTTTCTTAATTATATCCCATTAGAAGTCATGATCGATGAACTTAAACCAATAACTAGAGGTTAGTATGTCTCGTTGACTATCACCTACCTACCACGCTATAACATGGATATTGTTTAAGTTGGCTGCTCGTCTTGCACTGTCATGTTAAGTCATCGGTTCTGTCGTCTATTATTTATTTGCAAGCACCCTTTGGCTCGATCTTATCCATACCCTGTATGTTCTGTCAGTTTTGCAGTTACCTAAACTAAAGGGTCTACTCAAGTGGCCTGCTCAACTAAAGGGTCTACTCAAGTGGCCTCTACCTTTCCAGACCCCTGCCTTCTATTATTGATCGAATACATGACTATGCCTCTGATCTGGTACATTACACCATGACGGTAATATAAAAACCTTTCTTGATGGCAGTTCAAATATTCCTTTCTGGTAGTGCAAGTTAATGACGATTAAGATGCATTTTTAGACGCCTATGGACAATTTAGTAATGAAACATGGTCCCTAATTTGAGAAGTCTCATTCAAGAGACAATAATCGGCCTAGTGTTAATACACTCTATGAATGTATGAAGTCAATAACTCATATACCTAACCTGTTAATTAAACACCGATCATTGAATTAACTAAGAAGTTGATTCATCATACTCGATCAACTTAATGACAGCACTTCCATTGAGACACATTCAGAGAGTAATAAGGTTTCAAACCCCATTGTAGTACTATAAATACAAGACGAATAGTTATCATCTTTATCACTACCCCTACTGCTAACATTTCAATTCACTGCACTGCATCAAACAGTCATGGCTAGTACTCTAAAGTGTCTGTCACTTCTGGTCCTTGCTTTTCTTGTTATAGATGCAGCGAATGGGCAAGGTTTGAAATTGGGTTTCTACTCAAAGACATGCCCTAAAGCGGAGTCTATCATTCACGAAACTGTCGCTTCATATGTTTCTTACAATCCTACTTTCGCTGCTGCGTTATTGAGGATGCATTTCCATGATTGTTTTGTCAGGGTATGCATTATTTACTATACTAGCGTCTATTCCGTAGCTACTTAACAAACTAAGAATATGATTTAACTAGCGTGTGCCTCTATAATGAAATGTTGATGTGTGTGTATTTGCAGGGTTGTGATGGTTCAGTTCTTCTCAATTCGACAAGCACAAACCAAACTGAGAAAGCCGCAATTCCTAATTTATCCGTAAGAGGTTGGAGTATTATTGACGCTGCAAAGGCTGCAGTCGAAAAAGTGTGCCCCGGAGTTGTTTCATGTGCTGACATTCTAGCGTTGTCGGCAAGAGACTCAGTAGCTATGGTAACTAATCAACTTGACTAATGGACAGATTGATCTATTTGCATAATTAATTAAACATATTTTAATTAATCTATACAGATTAAAGGACCATGGTGGAATGTACCCACCGGGCGAAGAGATGGGCGAGTATCGAACATTGCAGATGCTTTTACAAACCTACCAGCACCATTCGCCAATGTTACTGCATTGAAGGCATCATTTGCATCAAAGGGGTTGGATGCAAAAGACCTTGCAATCTTATCAGGTACATATATATCCATAAATGCATGAATCAGTTGGTGTGTTAAAACTTAGAAACTCGATCAGTTAAGTTTGAGGTTCAAAAACTAATCACTTTTGTATACATATATACGTATGAATGTATCAACAGGTGGACACACAATTGGTGTTGCCGCTTGTGCAGGATTTTCACAAAGGTTGTATAACTTCACTGGCAAAGGAGACTCAGACCCATCATTGGACAGCGAGTATGTTGCACGATTGAAGCTCAAGTGTAAGCCAACTAATTTTGTTACAACTGCCGAGATGGACCCAGGAAGTTTCAAAACATTCGACTCAAGTTATTATAAGCTTGTTAGCAAGAGAAGGGGATTATTTACATCTGATGCAGCTCTGCTTGACGACCCTGTGACTAAGTCTTACGTTAGGAGTCAAGCAATAAATAATGGACCAACTTTCTTCAAGGATTTTTCAGTGTCCATGGAGAAAATGGGTGCTATTGAAGTTCTGACTGGTAATGCTGGTGAGATCAGGAAACATTGTGCTTTTATCAACTAATTTGTTGCAGATTTGTAATATGATTTCATTTATTGTTGTGATTTGAAGTGTAAATTGCATCATTCTGCACTTGTATGTTCATGTTCAATGTCGTAAGTTTATAGGAGGGCGCATCTAATCGAAACCAGTTGTTTGGTAACTGTTTCGACTGTCACTCTCTGTATAACATTTTTGTAAAACAATTTCCGATTTGGGTTGAATCTTTATATTATGAGAACATTCCATAAGAACATACAACTACAAAAGGAAGCATCTTGATTCCCATGTTTTGCAAGTACAGATTGACAAAAAAAAAATGTTGCCAAAGTCGAGCAGATTTTCATTTGTATCCAAAACTTCGGGAGGGTCAAAAGTCATGATTCATGAAAGAATAACAGGCATGTAGTGAGCAATTTGTCACCAACTCATGTGCCGTTCATTTTGCCCTTAAAACATATATAAAAACATATATGAAGTAACTCATCCGTCAATGCACAGATAAATGGGAAGGATAATGACAGTGTCGAAAGAGGAACAAAAAGGGGTAGTATAAAGATGTTAGTGAGAAAATTGTGATGTTTGATCAAATTGAAGAAAAACAGATCAAACAGCAC
>JAJJMA010086896.1:0-23771 GCA_023529015.1 Papaver nudicaule
TGATCCACCCAAGGTGGGGTCCAAATTACAAAGACTTGACTGACGAAACCCAAAAGTTTCTCTCACCCCTTAATAACTCTATTTTTATACGACACTTTTGGAGAAATCGGTATAAATCTGTTGTTACTGAAAATCTGATTTGTTTTTGTTTCCTTGCTATTTATGAAGTCAAGCAAACTTTTCTCATGAGGATCAACCTTTGTCCACTATGTTAGAGCATGGCTTGGTCAACCTCACTAAGTGTTGGTATGTCAAGTTTAGTTGTCAAGTTTAGTGATCCAAACTCGACCGCTAAACAACATACATTAGGTAAGGTCATCATTGAGTTAGCTTTAGGTTGTGGAAGATTTTGGTAGGATTTAAAATCACTATTTGAAGAGTTGAAGAAAACTGAAGATCAAACGAAGACATCCGGCT
This sequence comes from Papaver nudicaule, assembly GCA_023529015.1. Lineage (NCBI taxonomy): Eukaryota > Viridiplantae > Streptophyta > Magnoliopsida > Ranunculales > Papaveraceae > Papaver > Papaver nudicaule. The sequence goes on from JAJJMA010086896.1 coordinate 418, forward strand.
TCATCATTCAAGAGGTTAGTGAATCTAAATAACGCGATTCCATTATCTTTTACACTTGTGCTACAAAAGAAAAAAACACAACTCATTGCTGAAGCTTTATGTTATGACTTGATCACTTGTGATCAGTGTGTCTTAAGATATAACTCCGCTTTATTGCTTGCGATATTGTTGTTGAAGTTATGCCGTTCCATATTGCTTAGAGCTTTCTTTTCTTCTCCGTCTCTGAGTAATATAAGGTTTTTCCTAAAACCTTCGAGCTGGATATAGCAGCGTGTTGTTGTCTCGGTAGTACTACGAGATTTAATCCATCACGGTATTGTGTCTCTAGTTACCTAGTCTGACTCTGTCGGATTGATTAGCACGTACTTGTATGAGCTAAATGTAAGAGAGATCGTGACTCACACTTATGTTGTGTAGACTCGATATACTGTTGTTCTGAGTTCGAATACTACGTCATGGTTTGGCTCTGATTACTGAAATTCTGAATAATGTATTTGATTCTTGATATATGAACATCTTGTATGCCATATCATACATTTAGATTTCAAAACCAAATTCTTGATTATCTCATCTTATGGATTTTCAGAGTTCGAAACCTCAATGTAGGTTTTGGTAAAACTAAACTTTGATTTCGAAACCATAATCTGGTTTTCGCATCCATGACCTATTCGGTCTAAAACTTAAAATGTGACCAATGATCAGAGAACATGAGTTCGAAACGATGTTTGCTGGCTAACAGTGACTTGAGAATCGAAACCAATGTGTCTTGACCATGTGAGTTCTAAAAGGTCGAAAAGACCCTGGGGTTTCCTAAAGGTTTATGTGAACCGGAAAAATATAACCTGTGCATCAAGGACAAAAAGGTGTGATGCTGAAACGTCTCTTGACCACATGGACTCTCAAGTTGACACCAAACATTTGTGACGAGACTAATATGTGTTTCTTGTTTCGAAACCTTAACCAAGGTTTTATTAAAACAAAATCTAAAGTTCGAAACCTAACTTTGGTTTCGCTATGTGGAAACTTGATTTGGGAACCTTAATTCGGTTCTGATCATATATGAACTTTAGGATCTGAAACCTTAATTTGGTTTCTGCCAAACAGTAAGTAGATTTCGAAACCTAAAAATAGTTATCTCAGAATGCGTATTTTCGAAGTTCAAACTCTACCATTTTGAATTATGCTTCATCGAATTAATGAGTTTGATTTCTCGGTTTGAAGTTTGAATTCGTTCATCTTCAATGTACAACTAAGTTGGTTTGAGTCATAGTCAGAAATATGGTTCGTCGCTCTAGTTAGTAGACACATGATTTCCGATCAATATTGTACGTGATTAGATCTTCGTATGGATATACTACTCGATCAAATATTCATTTGATTTATCATTTGATGTTTTGATTTGAATTCTTGGATATCATTAACTTTATCATCTATATTGGAATCGAGAATTCAGGTTATTCAACATTTTGCTATTACTCGTTGAATCATGCAACGTACTTTATTGGTATATCTTTTTGTGTGATTCGGAATGTCCATTGAACCTACGTGTTCACTTAAGCTTAACACACAAGGCTTGTCCTCGTATGCCATGATACGTTTATGCGTTGGACCAGATCCCACTTCCACCTAGGATTGTTCTGGCCCGTCCAGCAAATCCTAGGAAGTGATGTCGACATTATCAAAGTTGATGACGACATTTGGAAGTAATAATACCTTAAGGAGATTTTCGAAACAAAAGGACACGTTTTCGAATTGAGCTCTTTCCCAGGGAGCATATTTGGTAAGCACCATATTTCGAATTAAATGAAATATCCAAATATACCTTATGAGTATTATTTGCTTTAATTGCTCTTGGCCAAACGTTTATTAAAATATATTTTTCATGTATGAAATATATTTTTCTTTAATGTAAAATGCTAGAGTATTAGATCTCATTAAATGCTATGAGTCTAAGTGAGGTATTTCGGAACATATATGGAAATGTGCTTTAATGAATTTCCGAAATTAAGTTAGCCTCATTTCAAAGCTAAGCCTTAGTCAATATAAATAGGAGTGGTATCTCTCCTGAAAGCTTTGTCCCTCTACCATGCTTTTCTTCGGAACTATAAGCTTGTGTTTACCTCTTTTCTTTTCAGTTACCTTTGAGCTTTTGCTCTCCGTCTAGAATTGCGAGAAAGTCTTCTCTAGGGATCGAGAATCCTAGAAGTACCTCTCACGGGAAACTAGTTTATGTTTACTAGTCTTCTTTGTATTGTACTAGTGTTATGTTCTATCACGTCTATCAAACCATGCGATCTTGTTTATTCTATGGTCCTTCTCTTCTGCAATAAGGCCACTCAAGATCGTTGTGATTAGAACATACTCTTTATCTATTAACCTGGATTTGTCATCAAGCTGCTTTCGGTTTGTATGCCTAAACTATAGATATTGAGTGGAATCAAGATTACTGTTATTGGATTTATTTCTTGCAAGTACATTGTTCTTCACGGTCATATCATATTGTACTTTCTCCAGCTGATTGCTTGATTCAGACTGGGACGACAAGGTTGCTCTTTCGTGAGTTTTGGTTTTGAGACCTTGATCGATATCTCGAGGGGTTTATTACCAAGTTAATTTAAATATCATCGCTCTTGGTGTAAAACAACTTCGGTGAAATATTTGTTAGTTACCAAGGATATCATCTAGCGATTTTACCTTCTTTTATTTGATTGTTGTCCATAAAGTTGTGATCGTACAATTGGAAGTCGGATAACGATAGTCCTCTCGACAGGCTGTGAGGCAACTCTTGAGTAAGACAATAAAGGACGTCTGTTTGCGTAGGGGAGTACATGTGCGTGACCACTTTGCTGTGGTTGGAGGCGTAGGAATACTGTGGGGAAATCTTTGTGACTAATAGTCGTATTAGGGTCATATTGTCTGCACCAGCTAGTCCGAAGTCTGAGAGTGGGTGTGTTGGCGGCTTAATTCTTAAGAGTATTCAAACTGGACTATGTCCCCAGGTTTTTCTACGAGTTTGTAGTTTCCTCGTTAACAAAATTCTTGTGTGTACTTTACTTTATTTCCGCATTATATTTGACTTGTCATTTATAATTAAAGTATCATACTTGGTTGTTGACATAGCCTTTCGGATCTTGTATTGAATCCCTTGTGTGAATCAATCAGTGACGAAAGAGGTCTTGTTATTGAGTTTTTGATTACGGGAACCGTTCAAGGTTTGAGTTATAGGTGGACTAAAATAAAATATTGGTGGTGTACTCGGTACCCTCATCTTTTCAATTGGTATCAGAGAAGGCAAACACCTTAAGATCTAACAATCTGTGTTTGGCTCGATCCAACCTATAAGAAGAACTATGAGGTCTCTTCCTGACCATGTCAACCCGACACAAAATATTGTTAATTCCTATTCTGAATCTGCACTAGTTGCAACCACTTTTTCACAAGAAGATTCTAGTATGTCACCTAATCGTAGTTATGTTATTACTCTTGGTAATAACTCCTACTACGGATCTGACATATCTGACTCTGATGCTGAAACGAAAGATGATCTTGAATTGGCTAGACTTTTAAAACCTTTAAAACGATCAACTCAGAAAACAAGCGGTTAAGATCTGAGTTGGCACATCTAAAGGAAAACATTAGAGTAAAAGATCGACTTATTGAAGAACTGAACAATGAAAATGAATCTCTAAAAGAATCCGCATAAACTCTGAAAATTTCTGTTGCAGAAAACTCAGACAATATCAATCATTTGCAGTCCATAATCAATGCATCTCATGTATCTGATCAAACTGCTCATGTCTCTTGTGACTTGTCTATTAAGGAATTGTTTGCCATTATCTTATACAGACAAGATCTTGATGTAACCTGTGCCAAGGATTTTATAAGGATTCTGAGTACAACATTATGTATTCCTAAGGAAGAATCTATTGTACCAAGTTCTGAAATATTGCCAACAGGTGAAAATCCTAGCAAGGGTAATAACAAGAAACACAAGTTCGTTTCAGCGTAGTCAACACGGAGTTGCCGTATACAACAATCTTTGGAAGAAAGCGGACACACTAGGTGACGGCAATACCATCAACGCTTCACCAGAGCATCAAGTTCCCTACACCAACATGGCTAATGGAAATCAAGGGAGATCAGTAAGCAACAAGGAGATGCAACTCTATGCACGTTCAGGATTCAATCAATAAGGATAGGGGCATCAAGCAAGCGGAGCAGAGGATGCGCATAGGAATGATAGAAGAAGATATGCACAACAAGCGGAGGATATTGGAGCTATCAGCGGAGTACCCAGAGCCCAATGCCATCTACTGAAAAGGAGCAGCGGAAAAGCGGAGCAGTGGAGCAAAGGAATCAAAGTAGCCAAGGAAAATTCCATTTTTTGAATAATAAGAGGATGTACGAATTGGTTTACACTACACAGGGCACCATCAGAAATGAATAAACTCTTTAAGGAAAATTGATTTCGCCAAATTAAAGGAATAAATTGATGTAATAAGGTAAGATATCGCACCCAGCGCTGGATTAAGGTCCGATAATGGTGGCAACGGGGCATAATAATTGTTGACTATCCTTAAACGCCCACTATGGTTCAAAGAAAAAAGACCAAGTATGACGGGGGATAGGTTACCGCAAATAAATGAAAGCCCACCCCGGGTGGCAAATGACAATGATTGTCGACTGTCTCGAATTCCCTCTACAGTAATTGAGTGGACGCCATCACTAATATGAACGGGTGAGAAATAAATACTAAACCCCTACGAAGTTTAGGTGGTTCACGTAGTTAGGAATTTTTTTGGGGAAGAGGAAGGGATAAATCTCTTCTAACCAGAAGCAAAACACTCGAGGAAACCTGTTACAACCGCCTGAACCTGGAGATCTCGTTCAGCGGATGGATCAGGAATATCAATATGATTTTTGAAAAAAGTTTGTTACATTGTTAAGAATGTAGATATCATCAGAAGAAAAGGGAGGATGCGAAGAAGACATGGTAGCAGAAAGAAATGAAGACAGAATAAATGAAGAAGAAAAACATTTTATATCGGAGATCTCACCTCAAACAGTAAAGACACGACGGTCCAATTCTCAGCAGGCGCCGGTTCCCGAGGAGGAAGATGAAGAAGCAAGCACAAGCCCGAATATGCGTCAAGTCCGAAGCGACCCAAAGTAAAATATATGTTTCCTTTATTTATAAAAAACTGGGTAGATTGTGGGTGATATTTTTCATATGTACCCTAAAAGCCAACGCAACACCTTAGGACATAGAAGGCGTAATCCAAATTATTATTTTATTATTTTTCATTGATTAAGTTTGGCGTTCAAATCCAATAAGTTAGGTCAAGCCGCAGTGTAAATGTCATATGGCTGGTCTATAGCCATTGGCCAGCTATTAGGTCGTTACACCTCCCCCTAATGTTGGCATCTCCCCTGATTACATTTTGGGTAGTCTTTATACGGTTTCTGTAGTCACGAGCTTTTCGAAAGTGATTTAGGGGATGACTTATAACTCCACCATGTCTCCCCCTAATCATTCGTGAAAGAAGAAAGTATTATTAATGTTAGAGCACTACTCGATCAAACCTATTAATGTTGGTATGTCAAACACGTTGTCAAGTTTTGATGCCAAAACACAATTCTTGATTTAGTCTGCTAAAGTCAGGTTTCGGGTACGGGAATTAGATTAGGTAGTCGAGACCTTGAAGACAGAGACCGGAGCTTCACGAATACATCTTTACATCTTCATCAACAAAAGGTTAGTAGGAGTTGTGATTTATGAACTTCGATTCTACTTATTTTATCATTTGAAATATTGTAGATGACCTTAGTATTGATAGCCTATTAAGAAGGATTCCTATCTAAACGACATTAAGGTTGTGTTAGCATATTTTCTTAGTGTACTACGGTTATAGGACTCTTGTGATAAAGATCCGATACACTCTCCATGACAATGTTTTGTTCGCAAATTAATGTTCGGAGAATGTTGAATGTTGGAGAATCCTCAAGAAGCGTGTAGTTGCTGAAATACCAAACAACACACCCAAGTAACTAAAACACAAATAGTGGAAGACAATGTGGATAATACTCTCTCTCTCTCTCTTATTGATATGAATGGTTTCTGTCCCCTTCCAAGGGTAGAGGGTCTCGTATTTATATAGAGATCACTGAGGACAGCCCCTCAGTGATCTGGTAGTACTCAGCTACTAAATACTTGTACACACTATTTCGGTCATCTATCCCCCTTTCCGCTTATGCGGATAGGTAAGGCTCCTCCCTCATGTCAGTTACACAGTCAAGGTGCGGAGGCTAATCCCTCCGCCTATCATTCTATGAGTATAGGCAGCGGAGGACACTCCCTCCGCTGTTGATTTTAGTACCATTGGATATTTGTCGAAAAGTTATGCGAAATAGACTATTAAAATGCGTCATTTGGACCCCGGACGAGGTAGATATGATGTTCGAGAGTTAGCTCGCCAAAATTTGACCATAGTCAGTCGGGCTTGACCTCGAGTTGGACCAGTTGTTACTTGTTAGTATAACTTAGAGTCTAACCATGGGAGCTTAAGTAATTTTAGCCAGGCCCAAATCTATTAGATTCAACCTATAGTTAAGCCCACTTAGCCCAATTAGTGAACTAAGGTAAATTTGGTATTCATTAGTCTTTAGCAAATAGTTAGTGGTATAGTCATTGAGGCTTATCCTCGATTCTTCTTTGAAAAACAGCAGCTGCTATGGAAATTAAGTGGGAGACACTAGTCAATTATAAAAGCATGTGAGTGGATTATATACAAAAGATGAAAAATTAGAAGTAGGAAGTAGAAATCAGTATTAGTTAGACTAGAGATGTTGAGAGAGGGAAAGTTAATTAATGGAAGAATACTTACATAAGATATTAGGATAGAGAGGTATGTTTAGTGTGTCGGTTGGCATAGGAGATTAATTGAAGGACTTTGTGGAGACGGTGGTGATATGCTTGGAGATTGTCCTTAGAGAGATTTCTTGTTCTTTGGAAACTAAAGGTAAGAACCTATATGATTTTTTTTAATTAATTATAGCTTATAATTAGTTAACTTGAATTAGAGTTAGCTTAGGAAAAATAAAATCGCAGAGGAGTAATTCTAGAAACAGATGCAATGGAAATACCTATAGATAGAGTGAGACCGTGTAGATAGATTTAGATGGAAAAACTAAGTGTGTGACTGAAGATGGGTATAAGTTGATGTTTTTTTTTTTTTGAAATGAAAAGGTTATATTAAGATGAAAATATTTACAGGCCTAAGAAGAATTCAGTCACAATTAACTATGAAGAATAGCTTCCCAGTGAAATAAAATTTGGCTTGATGAATAGCCCCTAAATACATCCTTTTCACAAAATCACAAAGCAATAGTTTGCTTGATACACAAAATCAGTTCATCCTCATCCTTAGCTCTACCTCCATGCTTCCTGCTGTTTCTTTCAAGCCAAATGTGCCACAAAATGGCATATAACAATCTCCACCAAATTTCTTTATTCTTACCATCTAATACATTGAACTTCCACTCTTCAAATAAGCTTCTTACAGAAGATGAACTGACCCAAGAGACCTTAAATGCCTTTATGAAATAAGACCAAACTTTAAAAGCATAAGAGCAGTTGAGGAACATATGATCTACTGTTTCATCCCCTTGTTGACAGAGCTTGCATCTGACATCCTAATTAATGATAATCAAGATACTGGTATAAGTTGATGTTGGTAGTATATAACTAATCAAGATAGTGATCATATTGGTATAATTAATTAAATTCATGCATATGTAGGTGGTCACTGATCTTTAGTAATTTATTTAGCTTAAAGTTCATGAGTTTGGGTGTATACAGTTTGAAGGTAGGGAGTCTAATCGACAATTAGGACCTTGTAGTGGTTAAGACATTATCTGAGATGACTTGTATTTGATCGTTGGGTTTTAATTTGAAATTGTTTGGGTGTTTAATTATCAGTTCGATTCGAACGAAGACTTAGAGTGAGGAATGAACGGAGAATATCGGGTAGACGTGGTTGGTCATCTAATGAGGTGGGAATCGATAATGGAACTTTATTGTATTCATTATTGTGATGTTTTTCATGGTCATTTGCTTGTATGTTGGTGGCTCCTCAATATTACGGGCATGGACTGCCCGATATATAGACCTATTATGCTACGGGGACTTCCTCATGTTTGACGGTATGAAAATGGTGCCGAGGCACGGGCTTTTCCGTTAATATTATTACTTTTATTATTTAGAGGAGCTGTTAACATGCTGGTGTATGCGTTTCCGCCGATTTCATCGAATATACATTGTTTTTCGAATCATTTTAGTGTTTGCTTGAAATTTAGTAATTCTTTTCTGCTGAGCACCCTTTCGAGGATGATGTGCTCACTCGTTTCCCACTCCAGTTTCAGATAATAGGTACGGTTGTGCTCGGGAAGATGCGTTGGACTGGATTGCTTTTCTTTTGCGTATTTTTGTTGTATTTCTTTTGTATACTTTGTTCGAAAACCAGTACACTATTGTATATGTATCACTAGAGAGGTATTTCATTATCTATTTCCAGAGAGGGTTGTAGTTTTGGGTTAATCTTTTATCTGAAACCTGTAATTAGATGCTTAAATCGATGTATTAGTTCATTAATGCCTCATAGCTTAGAGTCTGCTCTTAGGATTGTAAACAGGTGGTTCAGGCGGGGCGTTACAGGAGGATCCAAGGATATGATGTCGACATATTTTGATTCAAAGTGTGAAGATGTGTTGTACCTTCGGTCGAGATTAGTTTTTCCCACGGGGCTTTGTGGCTCGACAAGGTTTTTAGTGAGACACTGATAACATCTACACCTGGTATATGTTGAATATTGAAGACTTGCAAATTGCATTGTTATTACTTAACTATATCAGAATCAAATAAATGAAACATGATAGTATGTCAAGAGAAACGACTTGCAGAAAGAAGCAAGGATGTTATTCAACATAAAAAAGGCGTACTTCTAGACTTATCACGTTGTACTCTTTTCCTTTCGTCAATGTTTTATCCCACTGGGTTTTTCCTTTCAAGGTTTTAACGAGGCAACATATGTGAGTCCAACTCTGTTTTAAGTTTTCATTAATACTATACTCTTTTTTCTTAGTTCAGGTTGTCCCTTCGGGTTTCCTGACGAGGTTTTAATGAGGCAATTGACTTAGACAAAGTGGTCATCAAGGAGAGAACTACATTTAAAGATTTATATTCCAAGCACCATATGTGGAGCACAACATTTGAAGCATTACTATTGGACCGCACAATTGGGAGTGTTGTAGGGCCTTGGCCCTCTGTGTGTGTGGCCCATATAGATGTAACCAAGGTTTACCTCGTCGCCTATATATAGAGGCTTAAGCCTATGCAATAGGTAACTTATCTCCAATCAATAAGAGTTCTCATTCTCTTGCCTAACTTATTCTCCAATCAATACTACGAAAAAAACAAAGACTTTAACGGTCAACGTCAGATCCAGCTACTATCTCTCAATATCAAAAGTGTTGGGTAACAAAGTCAGTAATGGTCGATGGTTACCATCGGTTAAATAGTTCAAAATTAATTCATATATTATTTTCTAGTTCCTCCTGTTGTGCGAGTGTTCGGCTTAGTAAAATTTGTACACATGCAGATGTCACTGTAGTCGAGTGGTAAAGTCGTTGGGTGACGACACGGCGACCTGAGTTCGAAATTCGTCTGCATCGGGATAAGAAGTTTTTTCTTTATTTCTTTGCCTAGCTATTTGGGCTTGTAGGTAGTGGACTTCGGTCCAACTTTAATATAACCTTTCAAATAAAAAAAAAAATTGTGCACATGCATACCCAAATTAATTTGGGTTTTTTGTGCCCATGGTTGCACACCGTTTTGAATTGTGAAAACTACACTGCACCGGCCCACCCACCATTTGGATTGGACACGGGTTTGTGCCATATTGACCCGATCCAAGTCCCACCCCGAGAGGCATGTTGTAAATTTACATTGGGGATTAGAACCGGGCCTGCTCAGGGACAGGTCTGGTGAGCGGGGTCAGTCAGAAGACAAGCCCTAGCCTTTCCGATTGTTAACCACACCACCTGCTGGATTTGAGTGACTATTACCCTATGTTTTTCTCTCCCATTTCTCCTCAAATCGGTAACCTTAATTTTCCTTACAAACCCTAGTCTATTTCATATCTGTTCTCGTTTTCCAGGAGATTTGATCGAATCACATATGCTTTTGAAATGGTAATGTTCTTAACATCCAGTTCTTTCAATTTGTAGTTTTGTTTAACGATTTCGATATGCATTCAGTTGAAAAATGTGAAAAAATTCACATCAATCTTGAAAGGGGTTGTTTTGATAAATGTATTTATACTTGAACTGTTTTATATATATGCGTTTGTGACATTGATCACTTTTCAGAAACTTTATTCAGCAAATCTGCTTTAATATGAAGTTTTTTCCCCCCTAATCATGATGATATCCAGTTACTTGTAGTTAGGTATAACAGATAACTTGCCTTGTTCGATGCACCGTTCTCAGAATCAAGAAAACATGGTAGCGTTAAGATGAAAGTTTTATGACTTAGATCTGCACATTTTCTGTTTATGTTGATTTATTGGCTAGTAAATGGTTTCATCTGAGTTATCTAATTAGGTGGAACAGTATTCCTTCTTAGCTTGGTACCTTTGGCAGCATATTGTGTAAATCGATAATGAACGAGGGCCTGTTCCCTTAACTTGAATCATACCACTGCCTATGCTTTATCATGTAGTAATGTGGCACAGAAGCTTGATAGAGACTATCTGATTCCCTTGGCGAATTGGCTTAGCCTTCTTCTTCAGATATTGAGTGGCAGGTGGCAGCCCATGCCCTATAGCCACTAACTATACTGATGGAGAAACAACAGTTGCAGACCATTGTCTAGGTCCAGTCCTTCAGCTGATTTTTTCTTCTAGAGACAGACTCATGATGTCATGTTGCCAAGGAACATATTGTGACTGACTTTTTGGCACAGATAAAAAGTGTCAAACGTGATGAATCCTCATAAGCTAACTCATAAGACTGTCTTTCTGGCTGTACACTTAGTCCCATGTAAACCATTCTCGAGTGAAAGCATTACTCTATTTTTTAGATATTATATGAGTCTTAGCTTTTGGAAGTGATAATCACTCTATAGATCTTTATTTGCTGTTTCAGTTGTATTCTAATCTTCAATAATTCTTGTGTAGGAAAAGGAAGCAAAGAAGGAAGCATTTAGGAAATATCTAGAATCAAGTGGAGTGCTTGATGCCCTCACCAAAGGTTTTCATCTTGTTAACCTTCTAACTTCTGTTGGTGTTAGCAATTCTTCTACAGCATATTATTTAGTTGTCTCTTTTCGGAATAAAATCTCCTTGTGAGTTTTGGCCAAAAATAAATAAATATTTGAGCCTTAGATATATGGATTTCCTTGCAGTTCTTGTTGCACTTTATGAACAGAATGACAAGGAGAAACCTTCATCAGCAGTTGAGTAAGTTACTTTATAATTCTGTGGATCTTTTTGTTGAAACTGGTAGTAAAACCCATATGCACTTAAAACAACGGGTTAAAACAAGTTTTATTTGCATCATCTTTCTTCAAAATGCTTTCCATTTAGCAAATGGTTACATGTGACCTCTGTTTCTGCACAACAGGTTTGTTCAGCAAAAGTTAGGGGGTCCAACTATATGCGAGTATGAAAAGCTTAAAGCTGAAATTTCAGATTTGCAGATAAAGTATAATGAGCTTTCAGTAACACATCAAAGAACCTGCAAAGAGGTATCTAGCTTCCTTTCATAGCAGTGGAATAAAATTATAGTTGCAGTCTTTGAGCTTACTAAAAATAGCTGAACAAATGTTGCCTTAGTTATCTATTTAGCCTTTTTTGTTGGATATTGTTGCAGCTTGAAGAACTTAAGAGTTCAAAGTCAGAAGTTTGCAAAGAGACAGTTGATAGAGATATCCCAAAGGATGGATCATGGGGAGGCATTTAAAAGCTTTCATTTGGTAACATAACTACGTTAAGCATTTGTTTATTGTAGGAGATTAATTGTTGTATTGTATGATCAAATATTTGATATTTCTTGACAGTTGCATGAGCTTGTCTGAAGAAGAATCCTTTTACTAACAACCACTTCTTGATCCTTGTATCTGTTTTATAGTTGTTTCAGTGTGAATATTTAAGTTCCTTTATCTCCAGTGTTCATTTTATTGTTTCCCAGTTCATGTCGTCAAAGTTTATCTTTGTGTTTTTTGTGTAACATCACTGGATTGGCCCTATTAGGACCCAGTTTACTACATGGTGGCTATTGGTGTCGTTTTTGTTCATTAGCTGTGATTTGTAGTAGAGTTTCAGCCATTCTGCTTAGCAGAACCAAAATTGGTAGCATGACAGAGACAGATTAGGACAGACAACACTATGAAGTTCTTATCAGCAGGAAGCCTCTACACTAACTAAACTTTAACGCATTCATCTCCCAACCATGAACCATTGACACTGGAATTTTGCTTATGCAAGTTTGAGCAGTAAACTCATGCCCTTCCAAAGACCTAGGGAAAAATATAGCATTAGTAGTAGAAAGGTACAGATTCACTCTCATTAACCAACAAAGAAAATGTTACAGAGTTTATATAAGCAGAAAGGAAAAGGTGACCTGCTAACAATGGTCGCAAACAGATGTCCGAACCTACAGGTCATAACAGACTCAACTAACGATGACACTGTAACACAAGTGTAAGAAACAAATACATCATAATGCTGTCTACTACCCTTACCCTCCCTCAAACGCAAGGGGAGTAATCACCTTAAGTTTGTTCATAATACTGTCTACTACCCTTACCCTCCCTCAAACGCAAGGGGAGTAATCACCTTAAGTTTGTTCTCTAAAAAAGAAAACTGTAGTCCAGCAAGACCCTTTGTGAACACATCTGTAATTTGCCGACTAGTAGAGATGTAAGAAATCTTCAGTGTTTTTTGATTGAATGAGTTCTCAAATGAAATTATAATCTATGGCAATGTGTTTCATCCTGCTATGAAACACAGGATTTGAAGCCAAAGAGATACTACTTTTCTTGTCACACAACAAATGAGGAGAGGACGCAGAAACACATGTAAATCCTTCAATAGTTGACATAAACACATTGTTTCAGTTGCAGAAGTGCCTAGACTGTTGGTTGTTTCTTGGCAGACAGAAATCGGGTTGTCACAAAAAAATATAGATAACCCACTGGTTGATCTTCTAGTATCTGGATCACCAGCCCAATCAACATCTGTATAACCAGTAATTGTAGTAATACCTTTAGTAAAATAAATCTCATTTCCCAAGGTGCCTTTAGCATATTTAAGAATCCTCTTAGCAACAGTGATATGCTCAATTGTAGGAGATTGACATACCTGATTAACATCATATGATATCTCAAGCCTTTACCATGTCAGATATTGTAGAGAATCCACTAGTGATCTATACTCAGTAAGATCAGAAAGTAAATCACCATCCTTTGCACTCAATCTGGCACCTGGTGAGCATGGTATGCTACAAGGCTTTGCACTCGTCATATTTGTCTTCTAAAGTAAGTCCAGAGCATATTTTGTTTGATAAAAGAATAAACCCTTGTCATTGCTCTTCACCTTGCTTCCTAAGAAATAATGAAGAACACCCAAATCCTTAACTAGAAAATAGTTGTTGAAATACTGAATGACAAAGTCACAATAACCTGCAGAATTTCCAATAATGATAATATCATTAACATGTACCAGTATAATTGTGATTCTATTGTGTTGTTTTTGAACAGTCGGAGAAGAATCAGCCACTGAAGGGACAAATATCAACTCTAATAGCACATCTAGAAGCTTTTCATACCATGCTCTAGGTGCTTGCTTTAAGCCATAAAGAGCTAGACTTGTTTAATTTGCAAACATAGTTTGGTTGAACTGGATCAACAAACTAGGTGGCGGAGTCATGAACATACCTGCTTGCAAATCACCATGAATAAATGCATTACTAACATGCAACTGTTTCAACAACCAACCAAAGTTCACGGCTAGATATAAAACTAATCTGATAGTGGTAGGCACCACATGACATAAGCTTTCTGAAAAATCTATACGAACAAGCCTTGATTTATGGACATCAAAATCCCCATTGGCCATTAAGTTTATACTTGATTTTCAATACCCATTTACTACCAATCACATTTTGAGAAGGATGTGGAGGCACTTTAGTCCATGTGTTTGCCTTTTCCAGTGCTTCATACTCCTTGAACATGGATTTTCTCCAATGAGGTTTCTTATTGGCTTGAGTTAACAAGTGGGTACTGTTTCAGAAGCAATATTAAGATATGCAGCAAAGAAAGATTTTGGTTTAAAAATACCTACCTTTGCTATTGTCTTCATGGAATGACCTGAAGTAGTAATAAAAATAGAATCTTGAACATGAAGAGTAGTAGTAGATGGGGCAGATGATGTTATTGTCGTTGAGATAAAAGAAGAAATATCAACTGATTGAACAATAGAGTCTTGAATAGAAGCGCGGAAGTTACAGTATTATTGTCAAGAACAATGCTTAGAAAAGCTAGATTTGATATGATAGGTTGTATCTTATTAGTTGCAGGAAACACATTCTCATTAATAAACCACATGCTTAGATATGTATACTCTTCCTGCTGCTTTGGCCAAGCATCTTTATCCCTTGTGAACTGAACTGTACCCTATAAAGATGCAAGAATTGCTTCTTAACTGTAATTTGTTAGTTGTATATGGCTTCAACCAAGGTAAATAAATACAACCAAAACTCTTTAAGAAATGATAGTGAGAAGTCTTCTGGAAAAAAAACTTTACATGGAGAAGTAAACTGAAGATATTTTGCTAGCAATCTATTGGCAACATAATTTGCAGTCTGCATAGCATCCACCCAGAAATAATTTGACAAACCTGACTGAAAGAAAAAAATACTCTAGTGACATCTAAAAGATGTTTAATTTTGATTTAGCCATATCATTCTGTTCTGGTGTATGTGGACAACTAAATTCATGACCAATACCACGATCAGATAAAAAATCTCCTAACTCGGTGTTAACAAATTCACCACCACCATCTGTTCTTATTGTTTTGATATGTGTATCCAACAAGTTTTTAACATAGGACTTAAAATGAACAAAGTTAGTCTTAGTTTTACGAGGATAAACCCAGCAAAATCTTGAGAACTCGCCAACTACATTGACATAAAATCTGAATCTAGTTACAAAAGTATTGAAGCACGGCCCCAAAGGTCTAAGTGCAACAATTATAAAGGATAAGTTGAAACAGGACTAGAAATGAAATGGAAGATTACTCCTAGCTAGTTTGCACTAATTACAGAAGAGTTGCTTATTACAAACATCGGATAATTGCAATGATCTGAAAATTCTTGAAAAGGACTGAAATGAAGGGTGGGCTAATCTTTTATGCCAAGTACCTGCAGATGTCTTGACACATGATTAAGCTGAAGGTGTTGAATTTGATTGTCTTGGATGTGTGATGCAGTAGAGAGGATATATAGTCCATTCTCAGTTCATCCTTGAAAAATTGTCGTCCCCAACTTGAGATCCTTGACGCAATCACCATTAGAATCAAAAGTTAGAGAACAACCATTATCAGTTGAAATTATGTGAACTGAGATAAGTCTTTGAGAGGTTTCAGGTACATAAAAAGATATTTTTCAGTTTTAAGACATGGTTTGGTATAAACACATTAGAATGACCACAATGAGAAATTGCCATACCTTAACCAGAAGCAGCAGTAATCTTCTCACAATCAGTGTAAGAAGCAGCAGACTGAATATTGTGCATATTTGGTGTAAGATGGTTGTTGGTACCAGAATCAAAATACCAAGGACTCTCTCCAAGAATACCAGCAAAATCCATCATAACAACATGATTAGATGGATGAACATTACCCTGATAAGAAAAATTAGTTATGTGTCTGCATTCAGCAGCACTATGACCATACTTAGTACAAATCTGACCTGTAGGTCTATCAGATGAATTTCTTGCTGAAAACTAACCACTGTTTAAAGGAAAATAAGACCCGCCACCATAGTAGTAACCACTACCACCATAAAAGAAAGATCAATTGTTTGAAAAACAACCACCCCCTCTTTCATAATAAAATTTATTTCTGCTGCCACGACCTCTAATGTTAGATCTACCTCTTCCAGTATTGGGTTATTGATAACTATATTGTTTAAAGAAGAATTAGCCGTTGTATGTGAAGATGTACTAGATACAAAGGCTTTGTAAGAAGCAATAATTGGGGTTTATTTAACTCAGAAATTGAGATTTCTTCACTCAAAAGAAGATTATGTAGATTACGAAAGGTAACATGTGGATTTTTAAATCTCATTGTTTTACAGAAAGAAGCATATTCTGGTGGTAATCCTTTCAAAACAGAAATAAGAATTTCACTATCACTAATAGGTGAACCACAAGCAACAAAATAATCTTTAAGTGTAAAACTGAGTTGAAGATTTGATCATAAAACTGATCGATGTGGAAGAAAGAAGAAAGATTAAAAAGGTTAAAAAATCCCTGGATCTAGTCTGATACCATAGTAGAAAGGTATTCATTCTCATTAACCAACAAAGAAAGTGTTACACAGTTTATATAAGCAGAAAGGAAAAAATGACCTGGTAACAACGGTCACAAACAGAATCGACTAACCAAGGATGGACAGATGTCCAAACCAACCAGTCATAACAGACTAAACTAACTATGACAGTGTAAGAAGACAAGTGTACGGAACAAATACAAATCATAATACTGTCTACTAGTCAGTTCGTCATTATACAAAATTAGGAATAAGCCGTAGTGAATTCTGCACTGACTTATAACCGATTAGTGACAATAGGTGTATCACCTCACCAAATCGATAATGTTATGTTTATCATGCAAAAGAAAGCGACATAAGCACGCACATAGACCAAAACAAAAAATAAAAATTTCCTACGGTTGATTAGTGATTCCCTTCCTTTACATGAAGTTCGAGTTTAAAACCGAATAAACTTCACACAGTCTTCCTGACGTCTTATGGACCATGTCAACGTCATGACCCAGAATATATCAAAGTCGCGACCCGATACACCATTTGTGCATATTTGGATTAATTGTTCTAATATACGGATCAAGCCAATCAAGATTATGGAAACTGAGTCTATTACGTGAGTACGAAAGTCCAATGGAAACACAAGGCATATATTTATTTTTTTTTTGAAGGTGGAGCATTGTCCTTTTATTGATTCGAGGGACAGTAAGGTACAACTCGTGGTGTAGTAACACCCATACGATCATTAAGTAAGATTTGGTACAAAAAAGGGGGTGTAACTACGTCCCAGATAACTGTTGTAGGATTCTGAGGATCTCGTGTCTGTCTTCGAACAACTTCATTAGCCAACTCATCCGCCGCCTGATTCGCTTCCCGATATGCATGTGTAATTGTAAGTGAGCGAACTTTTCGAAGGATTATGACCGCTTCATGGAGGATTCCATCTAAATACCAGGGTGCCTGAAGCTGACCATTGTGCAGAATTTGGAGCATGGATTTGGAATCAGCCTCTATCCAAACATTTTCCCAGCCATTCATGTGAATCATACGTGCTGCTGTTAATAGACCCCAGGACTCTGCCGTGATTGCTGTAGAGATACCCAAAGAAACCGCCATAGCTTGTATAAGGTTCCCGTCCGTGTTTCTAGCGATAACTCCAATTCCTGAAGCACCCGGATTGCCTTTTGAAGCACCATCAATATTAATTTTAACACAGTTCGGCTGTGGAGGCTGCCAGGCAACCTGAATTGTGATTGTTGTGCGTGTTACCGAACTCAGTAGTGGTGGTGCAACATCCGGGAGAAAGGGAATAACATGGGTTCTAGACCATTCAAATTCCTTCCAGAGAACCAGAACGAGCTGGAAGATCTGCCTAGGAGTGTGTACTGCTCGTTTGTAAAGACGATCATTTCAAGCAAGCCAAAGATTCCATACCGTATAGTGGAGGAGATTTAGCTGTGGTTCAGGAACCTGAATTCTGATCAACTCTGTAATTGTTATTGGGATTTGTGATGTAATTGTCAGAGGTGACAATGAAAGGATGAGGAAATCCCAAATTAACCGCCAGACTTCAGCTGCAAAACTGCATTTAAACAACAAATGGTTAGTAGTCTCACGGTAAGTGATGCAGGTAGAACATGAGGCATTATCCGTCATATTCCGAGCATGGAGGACATCCCATGTTGGAATGGCCTCATTAATAGCTTTCCACAAGAAAAGCCTGATTTTATAAGGACAGGTGAATTTCCAGATACGTGAAGAGAGCTCCGTATTGTGGAAAATGTTGGGCTCTGTCGACGATGAGCTATCTTCGAGTAATGTCCGGTATCCTGTCTTGACAGAATAGTTCTCTGATTTGGTAAATGGCCAGATAATTCTGTCAGGTGATTGCTGTTGAGGCAGGTGAATAACAAGAATAACATGCGCAGTCTTCTCTGGCAATGATATGAAAATGGAATGTTGATCCCAGGTCCTCGTCTGCTGGTTGATAAGTGAGCTCACGGCATTTCCGGGTAGAAAAGAGTTGTGTCTTGCTTCCGTCGCCGATCGCAGAGGGATCCACTTATCTGTTATTGCCGTGTTGGTTCCGTCACCTATAATGGAGAATGCATGTTCACGCAGAAAGGGAGAGACTTTAACTAACCCCTTCCACATAAGGCTAGCAGTTGAGGCAGGTTTGGGCAAAGCAGGAAGGGTGGATTTATCCTTCAAATATTTGTTGTGGCAAAGATTAGTCCAAATAGAATTTGGATGTTGGTGTAGTTGCCAAACTCGTTTGAGAAGAAGAGCCTCGTTGTGTTCTTGTGCTTTCCGAATACTCAAGCCTCCTCGATTCCGCGGTTGTGTGATCTTTGTCCAGTGCAGGGTATGAAGCTTCCTTTTTATTCCATCATGTCCCCAGAAGAAATTCCGAGTAATTCGGTCAATTTTCCGATGAACTTTATCAGGGAGCAACTGTGTCTGCATAATGTGATTGGCAGTAGGAGTGAGTGAGGTGTTGATGAGTGTGAGCCTTCCCGCTGGATTCAGGCATTTGGACATCCATCCCTTCGCCTTTCTTTCGTTAATGAGGTCAGTAAAACTTGTAAATGAACTCCTTCCATTTGGAAACTGAACTCCCAGATAAGTCGGGATGATATGTGTAATACCCCGATTCGGCGGTGGTTGGCTGAACGATGGAATATAAGTAATGGTTTACCCTTTCATAACACCGAGGCCTTTTCAAGCATAATTAACTCAGTAGTTGGAGAAAACTCTGCAGTTAAGAGTGCTCGGGCGGGAGTAGTCCAGGGATGGGTGACCTCCCGGGAAGCTGCTGCTGGATAACCGCAGCGGTGCCCGTTGAAAACCCCACACTGCCGGATACCGCAGTGGCTAAGTGGGGACATTATCGGTGGAGGGACGAGTCGTTACAGATGGTATCAGAGCCGACGACGGTTCACCTGTCGAGGGTGGGAGAGTACGCTCGACGGGTTGTGTTCCAGGTAGCTCGTCTCATGAGGGGCAGGGAACGTCGGAGATCTGGGGCTTGAAAAATATATTCTGGAGCCGGGGACGGCTCCAATTTAAAGGTGGTGGTATTGTAATACCCCGATTCGGCGGTGGTTGGCCGAACGATGGAATATAAGTAATGGTTTACCCTTTCATAACACCGAGGCCTTTTCAAGCATAATTAACTCAGAAGTTTGAAAAAACTCTGCAGTTAAGCGTGCTCGGGCGGGAGTAGTCCAGGGATGGGTGACCTCCCGGGAAGCTGCTGCCGGATGACCGCAGCGGTGCCCGTTGAAAACCCCACACTGCCGGATGACCGCAGTGGCTAAGTGGGGACATTATCGGTGGAGGGACGGGTCGTTACAATATGTGTTGTTGAGATCTGAAAAAACCCTTGGAGTGTTTCAGTCTTGTCATGAGGGAGCTTCGGATGGTGGATAATGGTTGATTTTGCTCTGTTGATGTGCTGGCCAGCTGACGTCGAGTAGGAGCTTAATAATGAACTGAGAGCAGTGCAAGTATTGTTATTCGCCATAAATGATAGAAGGAGATCATCTGCATACATCAAATGAATAAAATCCGGTGCCTTGCGTGATATTCTAATACCCTGAATCTGTCCTCAAGATTGTAGAACACCCAAATTAGAAGATAGAACCTCTGCGCATAAAATAAAGATGTATGGAGAAAGAGGGTCTCCCTGTCGTAGTCCTCTACACGGCGTTATGTTTCCATGTGGAGTACCATTAACAATAACTGAATATGAAACCGAAGAAACACAAAGCATGATATATTCACCAAACTGTTGCGGAAAACCCATATGCTGTAGTGTGAGGCGAATGAACCCCAGTCCAGAGAATCATAAGCTTTCTTGATGTGAAGCTTCATAGCCACTTTAGGTGCAGAATGCGATGGGGTTGTACGAATGTGATGAAATAGCTCCGCCGCGATAGCAATGTTCTCCTGAATGGAACGCTTAGGTACAAAGGCACTCTGGTAAGGGCTAATAACGAAAGGTAAGGCCCCCCTAAGACGAGCAACCAAAATCTTGGATATGACTTTGTAAATAACATTGCAAAGGCCAATGGGTCTAAACTGATCAGGGGAGATGGGGTTATCAGTTTTGGGAATAATGACAATATTTGTTCTATTAATGGTCTCATGTAACTCATTATTGGTGAAGAAATGTGAGACCATTTCAAAGATCTGCGTACCTGTGATCTCCCATAAAAGTTTATAAAACTTACTAGTGTAACCATCTGGACCAGGAGCCTTTTCAGAGCCTATTGAGAAAAGTGCGTCTTTGACCTCCTGTTGAGAAACTGGTTGAACCAGGGAGTTAGCTTGGTTTTGGGAGATCTTGTTCGACACACAATGGAAAAGATCATGATTAATGGTAGTGGCAGGAGCATTATATTGACCCTCAAAATATTGTAGAATTGTATCTGCAATCTGTTGTGGCTCAAAAAGCCAGGTTCCCGTATGTGAGAGAATTGAGCAGATGTAGTTGTGTCTTCTGTGGATGGTTGCCTTAGTGTGCGAAAAGGTTGTATTGAGATCACCCTGTTGTAACCATTGTACCCTGGAACGTTGTCTCCAATAGGCCGCATAGCATTCTGATAACATTGTATGGGTATTACGAAACTCCTCCTCTTTCTGAAGCCAAAAAACCAAGTTCTGACCTGTTGCCGAAGCCGCTTGTTGTTGTGTCATTTGAATTTGTTGCTCTGCTCCATGGATCAAGGTTGGTAAGTGCCCAAATGTGCGTCTGTCCCAATTCTGGAGGGCTGTAGCAGTGTGTTCAGATTTGAAAATGATGTTAATTGCAGGATTGGGGTTGTGCCCTTCACACCAAGAAGAAGCCACTATCTGCTTGCATTGTGGGTGTAAAAACCAAGAATGCTCCACTTGGAATCTTCTAATTCGCGGTTTAATGATTACCTTCTCCTCCAGCAGAATAGGCGCATGGTCCGAAGCCACTCTAGTCAGGTGAGTCACCAAAGAATGTGGGTTCTGCTGGATCCAAAGCGAGTTTGAGAGGGCTCTATCTAGTCTTTCAAAAATAACATCATTTGCATCCCGTCTATTTGTCCATGTAAAAGGAATGCCTTTGAATCCCAAATCAATCAAGCCATAAAGATCGATGAAATCAAGAAATGCAGTTGCTTGGGAAGTGTGGAAGGGTCTGCCACCCTTTTTCTCCGCCTGCGAGATTATTTCATTGAAGTCCCCAAAAAGCATCCAGGGTAATTGAGGAGGAGGACCATAGATTGGAATTCTTGCCAAAAATTGGTTCTCGCTGCTGGATAAGGTGGCCCGTAGATGCCTGTTAAGAACCATGGGGTAGGCTTTGATGGTTGTGTTATCTTCACATGGATCATGCTTTGATGAGCAATAAGAATGTCCACCTACATATGAGAATTCCAAAGCAAACAAAGACCACCACTTCTACCATTACACGGAACAACAAATCCATTAGTATACCCTAAAGTGTCTCTAAGCTAATCCGTCAATATAAGCCTGAAATTATCTTCCTCACGGAGACTATTGCTGGGTCTCCCTTTATTGACAAGCTTAGAGATTCTTTGTCTAGCCGAGGGTTTGTTTATCCCCTGGCAATTCCAAGCCAAAAAACTCATAAATGGTTTGTAAAACACATATCACAGGGAAGACAAACAGATGAAGGAAACCCCAGTGAAAGGTGAAGCAAGGGTTGGGTTTGTGATCCGAATAAAACCGGGGAATCAGATTGATTCGATCCGAGTCAACTCCGCGAAACATGTACAAATCGTCACAGGGCAGAAATGGTGCTAACCCTCAAAAAACAAGTTCAGTGAAACAAGGAAATTTAGGGAACCTAGATGATACAATTGAGTATTAAAACCAACGGTTCACCTTAAGCCCAAGGTAATTTATTAGCTGTAACAAATTAACAGGGGATGGGAAGGAAAAGCATGTTGATTCACAAGCAACCAGTGAGATTGAGGTTAATCATAGTATTCAGAAGCAGATGACGCAGGAGGGATTAAAGGCAAAAGCATGGCAACAACAAAGCAATTTTGGGAACTTACATGGCTGAGATCTGAAACCGACATGAATTGAAGGAGATGCATAAGTCTCCAGAAGACCGAGGATGAAGATGTCTCAATTAAAACAGAAGGAGCAGGAACATGTGAAGAAGAACGTCAGGGAAAAACAGAGAACATAAGAAATTTGAGGAAGAATGGAGGTGAATCGGTGCCGAGTTGGAGGCTCAGTTAAACCCGATTTAGTCGCCTCTCCAGTCGTCCCTTTTGTAACCGAAAAGACTTTATATAAACACAAGGCATATGATAAGCGTACTATTGGAGATAATAATCATTAGACTTTTAATTTGTTTCAATTATAATTAAAGTAAGGAGGAAATGTAACAATCACCCCTGATTCTGATGGGCCTTCATAATCACCCTTGTAGGGTTAAATTTTAAGGTCTCAACTTATTCCGAAATTCTATAATCCTGTAACTACCCTTAACATTTATTTTCCTTCTTTCCTAACTCAGAGAAACACATCTGAGGACCTTATCAATTTATGTTTCTCTTATCTTCACGATTTTTGTGACGACAGTGGTGGAAATCTTATGATGACGATGGTGGTGGAAATCTGATGACGACGGTGGTGGAGATGAAAATAAATATGAATTTGTTGATGGTGGTGGTGGTGGTGGAAAATGATATTAAAATCTCCGATAAGCTAATTGATGATGGTGTTGATTGTGGTGGTGGC
>JAJJMA010086904.1:0-20556 GCA_023529015.1 Papaver nudicaule
CTTGCGTACTTGCCCCTGATGCAATGCCACAACAACCTGGTCGTCCTCCAAAAAGGAAGAGGATTCCTAATACTGGCTCCATTCCCAACAAGAAATTGAGGCAATGCGGAAAATGCGAAAAATTGTGACTAACCATAATCGGAGGACATGCAATGCGGAGCAGTGATGAATGAAGTTCCAGTCCTTTTATACTCAGTAGTCTTCAGTTGGTTTTCTTTTACTCAGGCATTCTTAGCTCAAGAGTGTTCGGACTTTCATTCGTTGTTCATATTTTCATTGGATTTTTAGATTTTCATTGGATTTTCAGATTATTGACAGTATAGTTGCACTTTCTATTACTTGTTGTTGTCTCTTGTCTGCTTTTTATCATGTCGTTAAGCTTGTTTGCCAGGTCTGTTGTGAACAGGAAATGAAATGCAGGAAATGCAAGAATAGATAACAGGTGACAGAGTAGTTTTGAGTGACTGAAACCCAATTGGGTTTCATTATTCTAGAATGAAACCCAATTTGGTTTCGCTCTTTTTTCTGCAGTTAGTTTTTTCTCAAACTTGGCATTCTAAAAGTAACATGTGGTATAATGGATGAAACCCACTTTGGTTTCATAATTTTACATTGAAACCCAAAAAGGTTGCAGTCATTTTTCTGCAGTTAGTTTTTTCTAAACTTAGCATTCCGCAAGAAACATGTGATGAAATGGGTGAAACCCACTTTGGTTTCATAATTTCACAGTGAAACCCAAAAAGGTTTCAGCCATATTTTAAGTTTCTTCCAGTTTTCTGACATGAACCATTTCACACCTGTAGGGATGATGATAAAGTAGTCAACTGTATTAAAAAAACACTGGTTTTTACATTAAAGTAACAAACAAAGGACAATGTTTCAACCTACAAATTCCTAACACAAAACAAAGAAAAAGTTTGTACATTGAATTCCTACCAAAGAACCCACAAACTGACATCAACCACATATTTCCAACTAGCCCTCCCTCCTCAGATCTACATCATCGATGATCTTGAATGTTAACTTTGCTCTCATGACGTTGATCTTTGGTGTGATGTCCTCTTCGGGATAACCTAGGTTACCTTTCAAAAGTCTCTTCATGTTATAGCATACATGAAGAGCACAGTTTTTCCTGAATATACAATATTTCACAGCTAATTAACACTCAAAGAACAACATGTAATGTGTATTCATCAAATTAAAAACAAGTTATGGGTTTGAACTTACCCCTTCTGCTGACTGCACTTGGGAGTTTGCATTGGATAATTTTCTTGACTACTTGCTTCAATTTTGTTTCTTGTAAGATGTTGTTTAAATGCACTTACTATCCTATCTCTCATGCTAAGGGCACTCTTGCGGCATTGTCCTTCAGAATTCTTCAGTGAGTTGTAATGTGAGAAGGTACCTTCCTCGCCGTCGAAAACAAGCAAAGTCCAATGAGAAGCACCTCCTCCATGTAGCGGTGTAAGCAGGGGTACAAAGAGATAGCGAACACTGTAATCCATTTGGTCTATGAAGTTCTCAATGACACCAGCACATGGTCGTCCCATTTTGTGCATCGTCTTCAAACAAACACACGAATTTATCAATAAATTGAAGAAGAAAAGAAATGAAGCAAATGAAAGAAGAGGTAACATATGAGTTTACATTACAGAACTTCCAAAATGGCTGAAACCCAAATAGGTTTCAGTACTTTTCATCAGTCAGTTTTTCCTCAACATAAGCATTTTTCACATGTTACATGTAATGTAATGAATGAAACCCAATTTGGTTTCATCATTTACAGTGAAACCTAAAAAGGTTGCAGTCATTTTTTCAGGTTTCTTCCTGTTTTAAAAACTAAGCATCAAAACTAATCATCCTCTTGTTAATTCACTCAAACTAAAAATTCAACCTATAAATTCTTAGACTAAAGGTTTCAACATATCGAAAAATGAAACTTAAACTTGTTTAAGAAAGCACAGAATTATCAATAACGCATTCATTCAATGAAGGAAACAATTACAAATGCAAGTGTGCTGAGAAAGACGACTTGGCTTTTGTACTTGAGTTCTCCATCTTCTTTCCGCTCTTGCTTAAACATCCTATTCTTCAACTTAAGCATGTAGAACTCAATGATGTTTCCTGCGACGTCGTTTTTAGTTATCATGTCACAAACCATTTGCCCGGTTATACACAATGCAAGTTTCTGGTTCTGCCATGCCAACTCGCTGTAAAAATTTACATATTTTTTAGCGATCTTTTGTAAACAGGAACATGAAAACAATATGTCTCACTATAATAAAAGAAAGAGAATTAATGGGAGAATGATGTAAAAAGCAATTACTTCGCCTCACGGTCCTTGTTGATAAAACAATTCACCACGTCTTTCTCATTCTCGTTCAACGTTTTCATGACCCCAAGATATTTGACTGTTCTAAGATACTTCACTGTCTTTCTTCTCTTCGTTTCTTTGTATTCTTTCATTTTGTCTGTTTGTTGGCGGTCCCTTTTGGTTTTCGAGTTCTTCACTCTTGTAATGATGTTGCTTAACTGCTTTCCGGGTGTCTGATGATCATCTAGTTCATCTGCATCAACTCCATCTTCACCTTGTGACACTCCTAGACTAAAACTAGGCGCTTCGGCTTCCAAATCAACTGCATCCTCGGCCATTTTCAACGCCGAGTAGTAGTAAAACTTGCTCTTTCCACTGTCCGCTCCCTTGTTCTTCAAATAAGAGTTGTTTCTTAGGTCAGCCTCAACTCTCTCTACCATCAATAGTGCTTCCTTGGTTATAGGAGTCAACTCTTCTTCAACGTCTCCCGCAACCTTTTCTGAAGCTTCCACAACCACATCTTCTATAGGATCAACCGACTGAAATTGAGAAATCTTTTCTGGTTTCATAACCTTGCTCGACTCCGCCTCTTCAGAAAATAGATAACCAAGTAAGCGATCTTTCAAAGTAAATAACCAATCAGTCGAGCTTCTTTCTATGAATTGTACATATAATGAGCAAGAAAGAAAACAATCACATACCAGATTGTGAAAGCTTTTCTTGTTCCATCAGCTTCTTTGACTGAAAAACACTGCTGTCAATATCCATCATTATTCTTTCAAGTTCAATACTATCGACAGATTGTGTGCCACCAACCAGTTCTTCTTTTGATAACACCTGCAAAAAAAGACAAGAGCGAATGTTGTAGACAAAGAATTCGAAACCAACAGAGTTGTATTCACTAAAAAAAAACAATTATAAGTATCCATAATTGTAGACAAAGAATTCGAAACCAGTGCTGGTTCCATTACAAATTATCCATAGCACCAAAACAGTAATGTGCTTCGACAAGATTTCTACTTTACAAAACATTGAAACCAGAATTGGTTCCCTTAGAAAGAAAAAAAAATTGAAACCTAAAATGCGAGCAACAAGGAAAGTTCATAGTTACTTACACCATCCGTAGCTGCTGATTGGACATCTTGCTTCCTCCTTTTGTACATTAGTGGTTGCTCCTCAACTTGTTGCGCAACTTCAGGAACTTTTTCGGGTTGGCCCTGCACTTCACCTTCGATTTCTTCTTCCATTGCATCTGTTGTCTCCCCTCCCTCTTCAACAGGTTTCCCTCCCTCTTCAACGGGTTTCACTCCCTTCTCAACTGTATTCACTTCTTCTTCGACGGGTTTCACTTCTTCGACTGTATTCACTTCTTGTTCGACTGTTTCCATCACAAAGTCATTAAATGCGTCTTTTTCTTTTTCTTTTTCCTCCTCCGCATCATACTTATCCAATTGTGCTCTGTCTTCTTCAGAAAGGTTTGTATTTCTCAATAGCTTCTCTATTATACTTCTCGCCCAGTGGTATTTTACCACATACTAATCCTTTTCTGTACCTTTATAGTCATTACCCTTAATAGTGGTGGTGGTGGTATCATCACCCTCATTTTTCTCTTCAACATAATTATTCTCTTCAACAACATTATTCTCTTCAACAACAGTCTCATCTTTCTCTTCTTCAATATTCAGTTTTGGCTTCATTTTCTTAATCAAGCGCTCTTCCTTTTCATCATAAGTATCCTTGAATGATCCAGCACCTACGCCAACGTTCATCTGTTGAAAACAACCATCATAGTGAGGAAGATGTTATATCAAAACAGACAACTAGCCGAGAAAATCAAATCAAACAAGCAAATGGAATCAAATCTGGTTCCAATGAAAGAAATAGAAATGTTTTACCTCTTTCAAAATGTCTTTTTCTGCATCGAAGTTCGGTAACCTCTTCTTTACTACACGACAGACATTCATTAGATTCCATCTTGTGAATCTTGGATAGCTTGTTCCTTCGTCAGCAACCTTCTTTTTGATGATGTGCGTCATTTCCGCAAACCAGAACTGCAAATGAAAAGGCATAAGTACTATGAGACAACAAAGAAACAAACAAAAACAGAAATATCTAATGTAAAGGCTTAAACATATATGGGTAAAATTTTTTTGAAGTGAAACCCATATAGGTTTCACTCATTGTTTACGTTTTATGTTCTCAGCTAAGCATTTTCCACGTATTATAATGCATGGAACCCAGATAGGTTTCATAATTTTACAGTGAAACCCAAGTTGGTTTCAGAATTTTACAGTGAAACCCAAGTTGGTTTCAGTCAGTTTTACAGTGAAACCCAGATAGGTTTCAGTCAATTTTATAGGTTTACAACATCGAAATCTAAACAATAATAGAACAACAACTACATGAAATAATAAACAAACAAAGAACAAAGGTTTCAAAGTGGAGAAGCTTACCAATGGGTACACCACACAACATTTCACATCCTCCGGCTTCAGCGGCTCATCTAGAATCGATGTCATTAGGGAGTTGTGAATAAAGTCCGGCCACGAGATTTCATTCATGTAAAATGTTTTTTCGAGATATTGATATGCCAGATTCTGACCCCCTTTGTGCGCAAAAAACGTCGTGACCAAGATGTACAAAACTAATAACCTCACAAAATCTTTTGCCTTGCCGTCATCATCTAAACACTTCTTCATTTGGAGAAGAATAACAGTCGTTTCCATCTTCTTACTCCTTCCGAAGTAATCTGCAATAAACAAATCAATCTCCTTTTGTGTTTTGGCATTCTTCATTTCATGATCTGGTCGTTGCTCTATCCTTTGAAATCCAAAATTAACAGCTGCGTGAGCTGGAGTGATCTGCAATATCAAGTCCTCCCTGTCCTTACTGCTTGAGAGATTGAAGCACTCCAAATCCCTCCCACGTTTACTCAATGACGTAAATCTTGCCAACATCATCCGACATGCTTCTGTTGTCTTCCCCAACTCCTTTTCGTCCACAATCTTTAAGTGGAACGGCTCGTAGAAATCCCAAAAAGGACATGCTTTCAGTTCATGAGGTGCTTTTCTTTATCGCCAAACCCAGTCCATTCAATTCATCAGCTAATTTCCGTAGTCTTGGAAATGTACACCTGTAGCCGTCATTAGATTTACTACCTGCAAAACATAACAAAGGTTTCAATATCATAAGAGAGAAACCTAAATTGGTTGCATTACAGTTAAACATAACAGTCATATATCGCCGAACAACGTTTCTATATCTCAACTACAACTCGATCGACGAAATGAAACCCATAAAACAGCTGAAACTGACATTGGTTTCAATATCTCACCAGCATAAACACCACTGAAACATAGAAGGGTTCATTACATAAAACAACGAAACCTAAATTGGTTCAACGAAAGCTACACTGGTTCATTGAAAAAGAGCAATAGCACCAACGGTGATTCGCGCTTAGAAACAACATTATACTAATTTATACCAGAAAAATCAACGTAACTCTTCCATGAACAAACATAATTTGTGACGAAGAAGTGTACGATGAACTCCCACTATAATTACAACACTTCATACCCAATCCCTAAAACAGTAAAAGACAAATCGAACTCAGAGCTTCACAACCATGAGCGTCAACGAAAACATGGCGAATATAAACCAACAAAACAATTGAAACCAACCCTTTTTGATATCAGGCTATATAGAAACACCTGAGCCTTCTCCGGTCTTGCTTCCTTTCCGACTTTCACCAGCCTCCCCTAATAAATGTAGTATCACAATAAGTAAGCTACAATGTCCCATAAACATTGGTTTTAATGAAATCTATAACACAATAACTAAGCTATTTTGTCAACAACACAGTCATATTATTATTGTTTCGTCGACGAAAACACGACGAATATAAAAACCAACAAAATCAATTGCAACCAAAACTGGTTTATACCTTGTAAGTAACATTTCCCTACACATGCAGTTAAAATCCAAAAATGAAAACATAAACCCTAAATTACAGAAACTTCAATTAGTCATTCAAACTCAAAATTAAATTGAACCAGATGAAACCTAAAATAAATTCAGTTACTTCTACACCTAATTCATCACCAATCGTCACCAAATCCAGATGAAATATAACGTAAACAAAAATTATGAAACCTAATTTTGATTATCAAAGATATTTTTTCTTTACCTTTTTTGTTTACGGTTTTTGGTACTGGTTTCACAATTTTTTTCTTCACGGTGCTTCTTGTTTCACGAACATTATCTTCAACTATTCTATCCTTCGATTTCTTTGCTGGTTTCACCATTTTTGATTTCAAAAACCCAAAATTAGGTCAGATCTGTTGAAAAATTTGAAATCAACAGTTTCAGAAGTTCAATCGAGAGATTTATGAATAGGTTTCACTCAATCGAGTTCACAGAGACGCTGATTTTGGGGGAAAATTTTGGTTTCATGGTTTTCGTTTCAGTTTGAGCGAGCGAGAGAGAGAAAGTAGAAATGAAATTGAAGAAGAAAACAATGTTGGTCGGTTATTAATACTGGGGCGTGTATTGGGTGGTTCCAGGGGTTGAAATAACTGTCAAGGGTAGTTTAGACAGTTTAGGGATATTGGATTTTTGGTTTCACTCTTTTAGAAAAGGAGTTTTTGTATCATTTTTGGTCACTAGGACCTATAGTCC
This sequence comes from Papaver nudicaule, assembly GCA_023529015.1. NCBI lineage: Eukaryota > Viridiplantae > Streptophyta > Magnoliopsida > Ranunculales > Papaveraceae > Papaver > Papaver nudicaule. The sequence continues at coordinate 6,992 of JAJJMA010086904.1, forward strand.
GCGGACTAATAAGATAAAGCAATTTTGGCTTTGGCGTGATAAACCCCGAACCAAAATGATAACTCCCGTTAGCAAGGTTGAAAATCTGGCGTTCTACTTTGATTCCATAATGTTTAAGTAAAGTGGGTCCAAGAGGATACAGACCTGATTGGGCGGCTAAGAAGATATCTCTTTTCCATGTCTTTCCATATCTTTATGAGCGAGTGATATCCCAATAAAAGCCTTCTTCATACTCGAGTCCCCTAGTCCGCAAACAGAACCAAAGTATTTGGTTTTTTTTTTTTAAGGGTTTCTAACCTCTCAGACCCCAATTTCATTACCAAATGGCTCCAAATCAATAATAAGTCTCTACCATGGATACATTATCACAAAAATCACTCACCACGATGATGAAGAAAACCTTTTGAGATTTAGAAAAACATGTCCTGAATCACATTCAGAGTTTATATCCAGAAATGATTATGGATTCTCTTTTAAGTTTCTTATGAATGAGAAACTATTTCGAGGAGCTAGATTATTCCTGTTAGGTTCTAGTAATGGTTTGGTACTTTGTTATTCATCACATTTGGATCGGAAGAGTAGGTTTCTTATTTGCAATCCACTAACTCAGAAATGGGTCTCACTTCCTCCACCACCGGATTTTAAGGTATATCATGTTCATGGTTTATTCTGTGAGTACTCATCATCATTTTCTAGTCGTTACAAGGTTTTACGTATCCCCGTATTTCATTCTCGAAGACATTTAACGTTGATGTGTTTTCTTCTAATTTGGGTGTATGAGAAAGTTTTAAATTTTCTTGTGATACAAAAGTTAAGTGGCTGTGGTCTATTCATCATACTGTTGTCATCCTTAACGGTGTTATGTTTTGGATTGTAAAGAATTATGGGTATCGAGACGGATCATCGATTAAGAAACAAATGAAACAGAACATTAACAATAAAGAAGACAAGTGATTTAACGTGGTTCGGTCTACTGTTGACGTCGACGTACTCCACGGAGAAGAAACCCGTAGGGCTGATGATGTTATTGATCTTCAGTACTTACTGAGATGATTATATTTGTATTGTGTTCTCTTATTTATAGACTGATAAGAAATAAACCCTATTGACTAACTTTATGATAAGCATATCAAACTATCTTCCGAATATTTCTAACTTATCTTCCGAGTCTTCAGTAGTTAGTTTATGACTCCTCTTCCCTTCTCTCAACTGAATCCTCATCTTGCTCTTTATCCCACGTGCTTGACTAGTACTTGTGTGATATTCTAACATCCCCCCGCAAGTTGAACACGGAGAGAATTTGAAGTGTTTAACTTGGAAATGACACTTGATGCGAAACTTGGTCTTCAATCACAGCGCCTGTACTCAAACTTCGAAACGATACTTGATGCGAAACTTATTCTTCAATCATGGCGCTTGAAACAATGCAATTTGTTCTTTCGGACTACGAAAGGTCTGAGAGCTACCTTTTTCCTTTATATGCCTGCACGGTCACTTAATCTACAATCTCATCACACTTGTATAGAAGTTAAAATTTAGTAACAAGATAGTACTCGAACTTTGAAGACGTCACTTGATTGGAAGGTGCAACACACTTCGAACTTGTAATACATGACTCTTGGTCTTCCATGATGGATCTTGACAAAGGATCTTCAAAACTTAGTCTTCCACTGGCGTGACTTGCAATGGGCTGGATTTTTTGAGAGGTCCACGATCCATGCGTCAGCTGATAATTTTCACTTGAAGTTTCTGCCGGTAATGAAAACGAGAACATACCGAAAATGGTTAAATACTGATTGGTGTGTACACCATAACAGACTTAATTACCGGAGATGGTAATTGCAGATGATATTATAATTAAATTTTCTTGAAGAAGAAAGTAAAAATCAGCTGCTAAAAGATCATGCTGATTAATTGATTATAAGAAATCAAGAGATTAAATGACTGAAATCCACCATAACTTGGTCCCAGCAAAAGGCCAAGGATAACCTCATGAGTGGTGAATAAACAACCACTATCAGAATTTCTATTTGCTCTGCCATAAATCAATGGCCAAATACAAATTAACAAGCATAGACAGGAACTAACGCCTGAACTCACAGTGAATTAGATTATGAAATTATATTAGTTTTGATTCAACTAATAATGATACGAAGCACATGCACTAACTGGATGAGAATTAACAATGCGAGGATTATCTTCATTAAAGAAGTGAGAGTTTGAGTATGACCATAATTTTGATCATCATTAGAGTATCCATCCATAGACATGAAATATCACAAGAAGCTAAGGATGTTGAGAGAGAACAACAAATTAGTTGTTTCTTTTTATCTATTTTTTTTTTAAAAATGATGGAGAGAACGTTCACCATTGATGAACACTAAACATGTAGTGTAAGTGGTGAGAAAAATTTCTTCAGCAGTATGAAATGGCAATAACTGCCGATGCCAGAATCACTTTCAGATAGGAAATGTTCGACTGTACATCGAATGTTTATCTTGGACGAATATCCAAAGACAGAATGTAGATTTGGGTGAATGTAGGACCATGACATGCCAAAACCAAAGCATGATCTATGGTGTTGGCAGTAAAACGATGAAGATGAATAAACCATGTTACAGACAAGGCCGTGATGCAAATCAGACTTGCATACCCATATGACGACCGACGACTTGAAAAAGTATCGAAGGAAATACAAAATCAGAAAACAGAGTACTGATGATGAAATGAGATATTGAGATCATTTAGAGAGAGGCATACCACATACCCACATGATTTGATTTGTACTTGTGTTAGCCTGTTTGAGGATGTAGATATTGTTAACCTAAATCGAAGAAAATCAGAAATCGTTATCTTAATCTTGATATTCTTTGTAAAGGAATCATTGGTCATTGGAAACGATCACTTAAGTATCTCTGTTCTTGATATTAAGAGATAAAAAGAAGACATCTTTTGATTATGCCTAGAGAATATTAATTGTTGGTGACGATGCGATCGAGAACTTTGATAGTCTGATATATAAATGCCACAAATAATTATCTTGACGATCAAGATTATGTATAGAAGGTCTAAATAGACGCAAGAGAAATGAAAATTCATCGTGTTGAATAATGAGTCACAAATAAATTGACTCAAACCACGGGATTGAAGGAAATAAAATTGGAAGCATCTTGAAAAATGCGAAAAATGGGAATTTGAGAGATAAAATAGGAATGATCTCGATTTATCTCCGAATTCAGCGTGTTTTCGGGAAAGAAAAAAAATATATTTATCGCCAGATTCGGCAGAAATTGAACTGAGTATTATTGACCAATATATTAAGTCAAAAATATACCTTAGTGTCACCAAGGATGCAGTGAATATCTACTGCAAGATCGGTTCAAATGGCATGATATCAGCTCATGCCAAAACAGTCAAATAGACTATGAACAAAACAAACATGATCTAGTTTAACAATCATGGAATGATGAGCTAAAATAAGATGATATTAGCTCATGAGTTATATTTGGACTAACAAGATCTTATCCAATAACAAATTCAAAGAAAAATTGATATTTGATACGATGATTGTTCCACAAAGTGCAAATTAAGAAGACATGAATGAGAGTCTTCAAAATATCAAAGAATCTAACAGTGAGTCACTGTATGAGTGAGGCATATTTGATGATGCGAAAATAAGAGAATATTGACATGAATATTGTCTAGGGAGATCAAGATAAATCATTTCAACAGTCATAAAATGAATGATTTTATAAATCTTTGTTGTTTGGTATGAAAGATAATTGTTTTCAAGAACAAGCAACTATTGATGCCGAAGAAAAAGAAAAAATGATCACTTCGGTGAAAGAAAAATATTCCAGTGAATGAGTAATTGATCATCCACGACATTTGGATTTATTGAAGAACTTACAGTCTTCTTGTTTGACAGTAATGATGAGACATCTTGTTGTGATGCCGAGATAAACAATTATCTAGGCTTTGAGTAAAACCTGGAACTGAAAATCATATATCAGTAGTGATGAAACAATATCATTAAAAAATATTTAAGGCGGAAGCATATCGAGCGGATCTCACCGCTCTGATACCATAAAGAATTATGGGTATCGAGACGGATCATCGATTAAGAAACAAATGAAACAGAACATTAACAATAAAGAAGACAAGTGATTTAACGTGGTTCAGTCTACTGTTGACGTCGACCTACTCCACGGAGAAGAAAACCGTAGGGCTGATGATGTTATTGATCTTCAGTACTTACTGAGATGATTACATTTGTATTGTGTTCTCTTATATATAGACTGATAAGAGATAAACCCTATTGACTAACTTTATGATAAGCATATCAAACTATCTTCCGAATATTTCTAACTTATCTTCCGAGTCTTCAGTAGTTAGTTTATGACTCCTCTTCTCTTCTCTCAACTGAATCCTCATCTTGCTCTTTATCCCACGTGCTTGACTAGTACTTGTGTGATATTCTAACAGATTGAAGGGGGGAAGAGAATGTTAGCTTACAATTTCCAAAGTGACGGACATCGTTGTAGTTTGATTAAATTACCAGATGAGGCCCAAGTGGTGAATGACTTTACCAGTATTCTTGGGGAGTCAGAAGGCTGTGTCTGTTTTGCTAGAATTAGATGGACAGAGAAGGGGATGACTGTGAGTGTTTGGGTGCTGCATGAGCTCAACTGGCAAATATTTCACAATGATGTTTCCATTGACAGTATCTTAGCAGAAATGCGTGCTCGGATAGGTGAAATTGGAAGTATCCAAGTTTTAGGTTTCAGTCCCGTAGATCGTAATGTTGTGTTGCTCGGTTGCAAGCATGTTTGGTGGGTCAATATCAAAACCAGAAGCCTTGAAGAACTCTGTTTGGGTAGCAGACAGAATTATTCAGATACGATGTACAAGCCATTTGTGCTAACACCAATGCCTACATTACTTCCCCCGCACTCTCAAATAGACACTTAGAAGTGATCTTTGTACTTCAAACTTCGAATAGAGAGAGGAATGAAGACAGTGTAAGGCCAACTGTAAACTTATACTCGATTTTGTTCTTAATGTTCTCAATTTGGTGTGTTTAGGGAAGTAACTCTCCAACATTTTATGAAGATGCTTAACAGCAAACTATTTTTTTGCAACATATACTCTCAATTTCGTAGTATATGGCTTTTCTAATCGGAGCTTATTCTTATATACCTGAGACCATTCGTCGCTTAGTGCTGGTCCCTATACCATAAGACAATGCATGAAAAGACATGGAGTTGAATCAGTTGATATGTTTTCTAGGACCTCTGGTTATTTTGAATGCTTGATGCTGTTAAACAGGAAAATATTAAACAACGCTAATGTTGCCATTTGTTTTCAACAAGGTAGGTAGTAGTTTCAAGAGGACACCAAAATTGAAAGATGTGATGTTGTCCACCAAAAAAAGCAGAACCGGCGCGGTTAGTATGAGATCCGTATGCATACTTTAAGTATGAGACCCATCTACAATGCTGACACCTAGACGAAATAAATATCTATAGTTTTTAAAACAGTTAGGAAGTTAATTAAATTTTTTGTGACATACTTGCCCTTTTGAAACGGATTTTAGTTAGGAAATTAAAATTGAGATTTTTTAGGGATCAAAAATCCCTAACTAAAATCCGTTTTACGGTTTTATATATTCCCATTTTACATATTCTCTTCCTAATTTTTGAGTATTCAAATACCCACATTCCTTTTCAAAACCTGGCTAATTTGGGGGCGAGCCCATATTTAATGGGGGCGAGCACTACTTCAAATATCCCACCCCAGTTTATAAGGGGTGCTAAAATTGTGTGCAAATACTAAAATGTCCCTGATACTTAATTTTAAATACCAAATTATTCTTAATCAAAAATTAAAACTCAAAAATCAAAAACCTCAAATACCCTCCTCTACTACTTATCCTTCACAACAAACAAAAACCCACCCTTCCAAAAACAAAAACCGTGACGACCTAAATTTTTTTTCGAATTCAATTAATCGTGGTAATCGACGATTCGAGTTTTTTCATCGCCGATTCAATTCTTCAATACGCTACAAAGATGACCAAAGAAAAACCAAAACTCCTCATTCGTTTGAAGGGGAAATCGATTGAAAAAACAATTTCAAAATCCACCTCAACCGAAAAAAGAAATTGTTGAAGAAGAACCGGAAGAAAGGGATAAAAACGAGGAAGAAATGGCAAGATTGAGAAGGTAAGTTACTTGAATCACCCCTTACGTAACTTTTATTATGTTTCGATGGAGTTTAGGGAGTAAGACACAAATTTTTCGCACTCACAGTAGAAAACTCGTCAAGCTTCAGCCATCGAGCTTGACGATTTTGCAGTTTCAGGGAAAATAATATGAACACTCGTCAAGCTTATTTCAAAAAGCTTGACGAGATTTTTTCTGCAACTTAGGCTATTTCCTTTGCATGCGAACACTCGTCATAGTATTCATCGTTTCCTTGACGATTTGAGCCCTGTAAATTTTTGGAGAAGAAGGGTACACATGAAATCGTCAAGTAATGTGCGAAAAGCATGACGAGTTTGGTCCTCTCAAAACATGCTCACTGTCCAAATTTTGCCAAAAATCGGAAAGCTTTTTGGACTAGCTTGACGATATAGTTTTGCATTTCGTTCCACTCGTCATAGTTAGTGTTATTTTCTTGACGATTCGAACCTTGGGAAAAATTGGTGGAATAAGGTGAATTCATGTCGTCAAGATAGGCTGGAATAGCTTGACGATTTTGCTCCTCCCAAAACATGCTCACTGTCCAAATTTTAGGAAAACTCGTCATGCTTTTGGGCATCAAACCTTGACGAGATTTTCTGCTTCACTTGTGAATCGTCAAGTATTTCCCAAAAGCTTGACGATTTGCTTCATACATTTTTAAATCGTCGTATTATGCTGTATAACCTTGACGAGTTTGATGTTAATAAATGTTTTTCATTTTTGTGTTGTTAGGTTGAAAGAGAAGAAGAATATCAAACTCCCCCTTGACACTCCCCCATCAATTCCTCGCAGAGATAAGTATTTGGGAGCGGGAAATTTTCGTGGTCTTACCACACAAGATGTAACGGCTTTATCCTCAATCCCGTGTTCCACTCCTTCTTCTATCCCCGAACCCGGTGGCAACCATCATGACGGTGGTGATGATGTTGAACCCAACCAAAATGAACATGGCAATGATGTTGAGGATGAAGGTGACAAGGAAGGTGAGGATGAAGGCACCAAAGAGGGTGAAGAAGATGAAGGCACCAAAGAGGGTGAAGAAGATGAAGCCACCAAAGAGGGTGAAGAAGAAGAAGAAGAAAAAGAGTGTGAAGAAGAAGAAGAAAAAGAGGGTAATGATAAAGGTGTTTTGGTTGAACACCCTAAAGATAATGAGAGAAATGGGGATGTCGTTGAGGGCAAGGGAAAGGTGAAAAAGAAACCGAGGGATAGAGCTGCGCACCTTCCCGCACCACACCTCATTATAGAGGGAGGACCTCATGGGTTACCTGCGGATGGTGGACAAGTTCTCTTTGGTTACAAGGATTCGTGGGCTTGTACCATCTACTCCACCTTGGTAATGTTAATGTCAACTTCTTTTGTGTTTCATTGTGTTGATATCTTAGGTTAGATGTTAATATATCTCATTATGTTTTCATCTTTCAGGATCATACGAACGCCACACGTCTTCTTAGGCGCCAAACTAATTATTTTAATATGAGGAAGTGGGCTTTTGAGAAGGAATGTGAGGGGGTCAAAAAAATTATTAAAGCTTCTGGTTTGTATGGTGCTGTAGAGAATTCGGTTGTGAACTATGACGTAGAGACAGTTTCGGCAATGTGCGAGAGGTATTATCCGGAAAGAGACACCATGCTCTTTCCATTCGGGGAGATGGCGATCATTCCCGACGACGCTCAACAGATTCTGAAATTGTCAATTGCCGGGAAGTCCACCAGCTATGGGTACACCAAGCAACTCGATTTTACCAAGCTTGATGAATTGTGCAAGAACTTGTTTGATTGGACTCCTGCGGAAATTGACTTTTTCTTCATGAAGAGTACAACAACAAAAAATAGGATTAGGGAGATCAACCTTGTGAAATTGAGGAAAAGGTATCAAGGAACCCTTGCTAAATAAAAAGCCAATAAGGGGCCTATGGATGAGAAGGAAGTCAAAGCTTCGGCAGCGGCTTATCTGTTATACGTCTTATCCATTTGTATATTTTCGTCTTCTGCCGGGAACAGGGTGAATGCGAACTTCTTGCAGCTACTGCATCCTTTGGATAAGATTGCAGAGTATTCGTGGGCTACCGCAATTGTCTCACACCTAAACACCGAGCTGAGAAAGGCATCAAGAAGCTTCACTTCCCAACTCAATGGCAATACATCTCTACTGCAGGTAATTATGCATTTTGTTTTTCTCTTTTGAATGTCAAATTCTTGATAACATCAACGTGACAGTTAGATTAAATATGTGTCATTGATCTTAGGTGTGGATATATGAACACTTCCCAAAGTTGATGGAAGGCCATGCGGATTGGAAAATCAACACCAAGTGGAAACCGGGAATGGCGAGAGGGCACAAGTATATCTTCACTGGGGATCAAGAAAGAGGCAAGAAAGGTTGGCTTCTAACGGTCCGAGAGAGGTTGGACAACATGAAGGTAAGTGATGTAGTCTTTGACCCCTACAGAGAGGATAGGGAGAAGAGTTTCATTGAGGAGAGGGACCCACACTATAAGTACGATGGCCCCTTGTTTCACCCTCTTGGACACACAATGCATGCCCCGGAGAGATTCATGAGACAACTTGGGTGTATACAAGAAAGTCCCGAAGAAGGGATAAAAACAGATTATAACGCTGCAGAAAACCCAGTTGACGTCGAGGAAAGCTACAGCGACACAAAATCAATCACGGTTGCCTACAAAAACCCCATATCAGATGATCATTGGAACCAACGAGAAAGTCATAAAGTAGGATGGATTTGGGATGCTGTCGTCCATGGTTATGAGTGCGCGGATGATTACATGGAGTGGTACAACCGTTGGAGTCACGGCCGTGTAATTCGTAGGGAACAAGTTGTCCATCGTGGTCGTGGCAAAGGAAAAAAGATCACTACTGCACCTTCTCTTGATGATTCTTCCTTATACAAGCTATTCGTAAGTTAATTTGGTCTCTCTTTTGTTGTTTAAATTGTGAACCAAATTTATGTCGGTATGACTTACTTGGTATTCCTTAAAATAGATGGAGCGTTTGGATGTTGTGTTGAAGCCACTGACAAATAAGGTGGACCATGGAGAGGGCATGACTCCTACAGAACTAGCGCTTCATATTGATCACCTAAGACACTTGCATGTTCCTGAGGCTACCAACATGTTTAAAAAAGTAGCCAATGCAAGGAAGAGAGTTTGTCCTTCAGCTACTGCCACTCAGGAGAGTAAGCGAGGAGAAACTTCCAAAAGAGCTCGTGCCAAGGGTCGTGGCGAAGGTGAGGGTAGTGGTTGATTTTACCAATGTGTGTTAGGATGATATTATGGTTTGGTATGTTTATTTTGGATTTCATCATGGTTTCTTCCTCATGACACTTAAGATGTTTGGACGGAGCTTGGTTTAAATGCATGTATGAATTTGCTTGAAATTTATATGCATAAATCGTCAGGGTTCAGGCAATTCCTTGCCGATTTCACAAATATTTACAGGTCCCAAAAGCTGGATTCAAATTCTAAATCGTCAAGGAGTTACAAATTACCTTGACGATTTCGTGGAATATCGTCAAGAAGTTTCGAGTTTACTTGACGATTCTTTAAAACTAATAAGAATTTTTCCATTGTATTTTTCCTTACACTCGGTCTACACTCCATAACGACTAGTTTTTTGAAAAAATATATCCGTTGGGAACTTATCTACATAAAGAGAACCTTTCATCCCAAACAATCATCCCAATCAATCTAGTTTATTTTTGGTTTTTTTATGCGACTACAATGTCAGGTGCATCCTCAGAAACCGCAAATCTCGAAGATAGTCCTCCTCCGGCATCTCCTACTCGCAGATCTCAATATCGAAACATCACTCATAAGATAGTTCATGAATATTATTATAAGTGTACTCCATCTCAAAAACCATTATCTCCTCCTCGCTCAACACGAAAGAAACCAAGTTGTGCTCCATTTACGTGGCATGAAGATCATTGTTTTTGTAGATATCTCATGTTGTACTATCCAAAACCGGCTGAAGTTAAACGGAGTCGTTTTGGGATCAATTGGGGACTATTGTGGAGTTACGTTAAAGAATCCTTCGACGAACAATGTACCCAATTTGAACGAGATGTAAATGGGTTGTCGGCGCGATAGAGTGTAATACACAAAATGTCGACGAATTTATGCACCTGAGGAGATTGATCCGAGATATTTTCAAGGAAGATACCGATGATGAAATTCTGGCTAGGGCATTGAAGGAATGGGCTCGTTGGAAAGGAAAGAACTTCGAGTTCGAACAACATTACCGTCTCCTTAACACTTTTCTTAATAATTGTTATAATAAAGAGTAAGTGTCTTCATGTAAGATCAATTGGAATTAACTATGTAATGCTTTGATTTTTATTTGTTTTTATGTAATGCATCTTATCTTGTTTTGAATAATATTGGTATTACTTGATTGTTGCTCAAATTATTAACGCTAACTCGTTAAGGTAATGATAAAGTCCTTGCCGATTTGAAATTTTTCGAAAGTTATCGTCACGCATTTTGCCTAAAACCATTACGATTTTCCTTAAAATTTGGACAGGGACTATATTTTTGGAGATCCTATATCGTCATGGTATGGTAGGATAACTTGACGATTTACGTTTTCTAATTCCGAAATCGTCAGGATAAAATTAAAAAGCAGTACGATTCCAATCAAAAGCAGTACGATTGTTTATAAATTTGGTGTTTCCTTGACGATTTAGCATTACGTATGTAATTTTCATGACGATTTTCACAAAAAGGTTCATTTCATTAACATAAGGTAGAAAACCACATTACATTTCTAGTAGGAAAAGCACATTACATCATTTCTTTTCTAAAGAACACCACCTAGTACGCGTCGTCGCTAAATTCGTACATAATATAATCGGACATGAACCTTGGAGCACGTTTGTTCAACACTTTCAAACACTTCCCGAACATCCACGCACGTTCACCATTACGAATTTCCCATAGGGCATTGATTCTTTCTTTCTATGAATGAGTGACATGTTAGATTAACATACACAAAATTTCGTTAGCAAATTTTAAGAAACTAGATAACTACTCACCTTGAATTTGCGAGAAGATTGAGGGTAGTGTTCATTAACGATTTCCACAATCTTGTTATACCCGATGATATCCCTTTTGATACGTTCGAAGCGGAAAGCAAGATGTGTCCATTTGCGCCGGTTATAATTGCCGTAGTGTTGTTCTAAGAATTCCTTAACCCTCTTCCAAAACATAGAGTACATTTCATATGGTCTTTCAATGAATGCCCTAACGAATGATTTGACAAGATCTACATCCTCGCTCTCTTTCCATACTCCATCACCATATCCGGCCATTTGTCACCTTCAAATGAACAAGAAACTTGTTTTGGTATTTTGGAACAATGAGAAGAAAAGAAGTTTGAGGTAAATTGTGTTGGAGATGAGTTTCTTTTTATAGAACAAGACCCCAACGGTCAAATTTTTTGAAAATTACAAACTGAGTCGTCACGGTAGTATGTTAAACCATGACGATAAGTTCACAGTTACAGTGTATACATATTTTCTTCAGTGTCGGCACAGTTTCTGCATAAACCATGCCGATTTACCATATAGGTTCAAAACCCGCAAAATGTTGGGACATAAGGGAGCTCACTTCATAAGCACAATTCACAAAACATATTACCCTTTCTAGTATTCAAAAAGTGGTTAACAAATATTGCATAATAAGCTAGTAAGCCAAGTCTTCATCATCAAATAACACTCCCTTAACGAACTTAGGAGCTTTTTTCTTTAGCTTTGTATTGTGCTCCTTATAACAGTACTCGTTATCGCCATTACGCTCATCCCAAACGTACACAAATTCTCTGAGCTGTAATTAGCACAAATTAATTTAGTGCGCATGTGTATATCTAGTGATGAAATACTATCCCGAAAGCATGTCGAGCTACTCACCACGTCCTCCGGCGTATCACCGTCCTCCTGTGTCTCTTGGACCATATTAAGGACTATATAATGCTCACGGATATGCGACTTTATGTGGGCGAATCTATTAGCCAACTGAACCCAATTGTGACGTCTAGTATTCGAGGTGCGTCCTTTGTATATTTGCTTCACTCTCTTCCAAAACATTGAATATTTTTCTTTGGGTCGTTCATGATAGATAGGAATGAAGCTCTTCACAAGATCCATATCCTCATCCTTATCCCATGGGCAATTACTTCTTTTTTGGTTAGCTCCTTTGAAACCGTGGTGATGGATGTGACGGATTATCACTCCATCGTCATCACCAGAGTCCTTCAAACCAAACAATTGTTGGAAATTTAACATAAAAAATCGTCATAGGTTTGATATCTGCATGACGATTTGGTCATAAGTAGGGTTGTGTCGTCATATGTTATACGACCACCTTGACGAGTTACTGAGTTTTTCAACAAGATCAATGGATTTCTCTTACCCAGAATCGTCAAGATTTTACCTAAAACCTCGACAACTTACCGAAGAAAATAGTACGTGAAAAAGAAGGGGTACCGAAATACTACCAACTTTTCGTTTTGGCTCGTGAGTCTTATGGTAAAGAGTTTGGACGATCTCAAAAATCAATATCCAAACCTCTAACTGGAGTAATCTCGACAGTTAGGTAATAACGTACTACTTGGTGCTTTAATTATAAATCAGAGTTATAATGCGGAAAGGGAAAAGCACACAAGACACCAAACGTTTTTTAACGAGGAAACTGCCTTGCAGAAAAACCTCGGAACCTCGTCCAGTTTTGAACACCGCCCAGTACAAACTGACTACAAACTCTAGCCTACTATAAGACTTCGGTCTGGGATGTAGCAGAGACCAACTCAAGCCCTCCAAGCGAATTGGCTACTGTCGCCTTCCTTACGTCTCTGGATCCCCCACAGATCGTCACGCACTTGATTCCCCTAGCTGACGTCCTTTACAGGCCTAGGAGTTGCTTTGACCGATGCCAAAGGCTTTTGTCAGCAATACTGGGTTTTAAACCAAAACTGTTGACTTATGGTGTAACTGTCCTCTATCAGTTTACCATAAATAAGATGACTTCCTTCGGATTGTCAAATCCAGGTCATACGGAAATCTACTTAACAAATCGAGGCTGACACACTTTCTCAGCGATGCTCAATTTGTATCTACCTCAGTTATAGATGAAGAACCACTTAAGGAACTTGTATAACTGGAGCCAACTAGGTCTTACAACACCGAGTGCAGCCGTGCGTTGCTACCTTTCAAAACCTTGTTGAGTAACGTATCAGTTCTTGAATAGCCGTATATCAGAAGAGACGGACTTTAGAATAGACAAGAACGTGATCAGGTTACCAAGGT
>JAJJMA010086906.1:0-12006 GCA_023529015.1 Papaver nudicaule
TTCCGAAAGTAGTATCAGTACTTCGTCTCAATTCGACTTCTCCGAGGAGAGTAACATTAATTTGAAGTATTAATTTTAGTTATTTTTAAGTTTATTCTACTTTCATTTTGATTAACTAAATTTCTTTCTGGCAAATGCAGAGATCGAAAATGGAGGAATACAAAGATAAAAACATAATCTCCAGTGATATAACCTAGACTCATCCTTTAGAAATGTGAAAAGACTACAATACCCTTGTTTTTATCGGATATTGGCTATACCATTACCGTTTGGTTAACAGACATTTATCCGTTATCTTATCGGTATCCGATATCCGATATGACGGATAATATCCTATATGATAACGGATGTCGGATTTTTCCGTTTCCATTGACAGGCCTACTCATATTGAACACAAAAATCACAAATCTCACCCAAAAAAAACCTAGGTTTTTTTTTTCCTTCTTCTCCCTCCAAAACCCAACAAATATCTCTCTCCAAAACCCAAAATCTGATTTTGGTTTATAATTAATTTAACTAAAATCATTAGTGCTAATCATTATAATTAGTGCTAATCATAATAATTAGTGCTAATCATAAATTAAGCCTTAATCAGTCAAAGGGTAGATTAGCATTTAAAAAAATATTTTTTACTAAGGGATAACCAGATTATGCCCGGGTGACCCTATTTTGGAAATGTGGGGAAGCAAATGAATTTTAGGGGAGGTCCAAAAACACGGTTCCTCGAAAAGTCTACAGAGTCCACCCACACGACAAAGAATCTTGACTCCAATTCCACATTTCTTTTTTCAAGGGACAAAATATTAATGTTACGAGGCTAGCTCCATCTCTACAGGCATGTTGCAACACGATATCAGAAATTCTTCGAATCAAATTTGAAGAAGAATTACTGAGCTTATATTATGAATGTCAAGTTGTAGTGAGTTATTCAAGGCAAGGCAGTTTAATAAAAAAAAAAAAAAAAAAAAAAATTCAAGGCAGCATTTTTTTTCAAATGTAACTAAAGATTTTCAGTGAATTCTAATCAGTACTTTTAATGTTTATGGCTAGACCCGTGAATGATTTTAGTAACAAAGCTACACGACTAAGTTTTGTGACATGACAAACACTAGATTACATTCTTATACCGCTTACAGTTACATGAATGAATGAACATTGTGATATTACAAATATTGAACTACGATTTGGTGCCAGAATGCTAACGTTACATTTAACCTGCTAACTGCACAACTCTTACATGTGTGTCTATCAGATGTACCTGAGCACTCTTGTGCTCAATAAAATTTCCTACTTTTGCATGACATCTATGTCTTCCAAATTCCCTACTTCCTGCTCTTGCATGACATCTATGTCTTCCATTTCCCTTTTTCGTTTTCACATCTTAGAAGAAATATTTGTGCTGTAGAGAGCCACCCAAAGAAAAATTACAACTTTATTTCATCCTCATATCTTTTAGAAACAGAGAACAATGTGTGATTTCTTCTTCAACATGCGTGCAATCCACAGTTCAAAATAATGATGTCCCTCGGAAGCACTTTTACTTGGATGTTTTCCTCTAACTCAGACAGCCGCTACTCGTGGTGATGTTCCCATGTTGCACAGTCATTATGTTGGTTGCTCTTTTATGTGTAGATGAACATTGTGCTAAGTTAGTACCTTATGATATCTAGCTATCAATACATACATAAGGGTTGCATCTGCCCAACAATTCTTTTGAGATAGCAAGCAGTTTTCTATTAACTGGTTTTTCTGTAATAATTTTCCGAGTTCCCACATACCAAACAAAAAACGACCAAAAACAATTTTCATCTTTTTATTTCCAATCTTGCTGAGAATCATCACTCTACTAATTAACAATATCATTACCATCTTAAACCTACTCAGCTTATAAACAACAGTAGATTCTTCCATTTAATCTACTGTAATTTTGTAAAGCAGCCTAAAATCGAAATAAAATTGGTTTAGACAATGAAATGAAGTTGTAAGTATACCTTGTTCTTTTAGCTATTCTAATTCTGGATCTTCACCACTACAATCTCCTTGTGACTGAATCACACTCAGTTTGTTGAAGTTTGCTTTGAAGTTCTTCAGTTCAGCCGGTCTTGCTTAGCCGCAAAAAGAACAGTATAAATAGAAAGTAAGAGCTCAGACTTAAGTTAAGTTTAGGGTTTGCCCAAGTGTCCTCGGATAAGAAGAGTGGACATTTTATCTATAAAGGTCAAAGACTCAAAGGAGCATGTGTGTACACACCTCGATAGTGAAATGTGCATGGAGACACGAGGGCCCAAGCCCAAATGCTAATGCATTTTCTACTAGAAAGTAGAAATATTAGTTTTTAAAAAGTGCACTTATGTTTGTTTCAAAAAACAAAAAAGTGCATTTATGTGATCATGGATATGACAGTTGGTTGCCTAACCATGCACCAATTCAGGTTGCAAAGAATAACTCAGGACTTTCGTGTATATCGGCAAGATACTGATGGTGGCCCTAATCCTACATCAATTCAGGTTGCAAAGGCGGTTTCATCAGAAACTGGGTTCCGAGCTGTGTGATGAATGATGATTAATGATCCGTTGACATGAACCGAATTGAATTTGAAACTTGGATTTGTGAGAGCCACTCGCAGTGTGATGATCGATGATCCCTTGACAAGACCTGAATTGAGTTTGAAACTTGGATTTGTGAGAGCATAGCTTACACTTGACGAGTAATCTATAAATAGATTGCAAGATACCAAATGTTCTCGAAACGGGGTTCACAGAACTAAGATACTGATGCGGGCAGTACCATTGTATTTGTTAGATTTGGACAAAGAAAAGGAAAAGATTTGCACACAAGTATATGTTAGTAGTGGTGAAATAAAATTATTAATGCAGTTCTGATGGTTAGAAGCGGGTGGCTACTGGATGACCGCTATCACGGTGGGAGTGGGCCGCCCGACCGAAGAAATCGACGACACCAACGAAGTAATTACTCCTCTTGCGTTACTTTCATTCCGGCCAACCTGACAAAGCTGTTAGATAAATTACAATCTATATCCGCCAATCGGTCGGCCCAATTATACAAATGTTGGATAATAAATTACTAAACTACTTCACAGTAATATAAAAATACAACCATGTTGTGCACAGTAATATTAATGTTTCCAATGTCAGTGTCACACCGTGTATGCTTACCTGAATTGTTCCACGTCGCGCCCATCTCAAACGCATGCATACCAAATGTCGTTTCTCTTTTTCTTTGTGGAAACATTAGGGCAGTTCTGTAATTACATCGTCCAAATGAATAAACCTTTTTATTTTGTTTTTTTTTGGGTACAACAAATAAACAAACCTAGTTCTCTATTACACGTCCAGTATTTCTATCACCTTTTCTTCATCCCCTATCATGTTTGTTCTTTTACAGATTTACAGAGATGTATCTTTCCTTTGTCAACAATTCTACACTTACAAACCTTTACACAAAGGTTTGCACGTTGCTTTGATCCAACGGTTAGGTGCGGATCTTAGATATGGTGCGTGGGCCCCCCACCAATTGAGATTTGCAGGGGGCCGTTGGATCAAAGCAATGTGCAAACCTTTGTGTAAAGGTTTGTAAGAGTAGAATTGTTGTTCCTTTGTTTCTCTTGAAAAAGTAACTTTATTAGTCTCAACTCTCACCTGAGTTGTATCAATTAGGAATGGAACGTTGGTTATAATCTTTTTTTCCTCCTTCATTTCTAGTACAATTTGAGTTTGATAAATAAAATTTTGAATCATTCCCATTAAAGCTGTAGTTATCGCATCAAATTAACTCAAGTCCAAGCTAAAGCCAACAGAATTCCAAGCAAATCAGCAAATTGACTTGGTAGATTTCTGAAAATTGTTTTTTTATTTTTCATTTTGAACGAAACTGAAGTAAGTCAGTTGATTAAATGTAGGTTTAGATAATGGGTGTTTATTAATCTGTACATGAAGGAGGAGATTGGAAGAAATTTGAAGCAAATTTAGGGTCTTGATTTCTGAATTTTGTTTTTTTGTTTAGGGGTACCGATTTATTTTACATCCTGATCTTGAATTGGATTTCTGGATTAGGGGTTTCCATTTCTTGATCTTGAGTTTAATTTCTTGATTTGTATAATTCTTGATCTTTGATTTCTAGATTGGGGGTTTCAATTTTTTTTTTTTTTTTGGGTGGTATTGTGCAGAGTCTCCCACTGGTTCAAGAAGAAGAATCCTGAGATGGTGATGTGGCTAGTGGCGAAGGTGGTGGTGGTACCGGCGGAGGCAGAGCTGGTGGTCTGATAATGGTGGTGACGTAGGTGATAGTGTTGGTGGTGGTGGTTGCAGCTTGTCTTTGGTGGCCTCGGTGGAGGTGGTGTTGCTGTTGGTAATGGTGGTTAATTAGATATGAAAGGAATGAAGAAGATGGAGATGATGAAGAGAAAAAAAAAATTGTAAGATTTTGGAGAAGTACGGGTTTCGAACTCAGAACCTCTGAGTCGATTTTTAGATGTTTTGACAAAAATACCCTCAACAAATTCAATTTATTACCCGGTTTTTTGATATTTTCATTTTCCACATATACCCTTCGTATTTTAGTTTATCTACGAAATTGTCTAAAGGAAAAGGATAAATTAAAAACAAGGAAGGGTAACTCAGTAATATCAGGTGGACACCAAAATACCAAATCCAATCTTTTTGTGTTAAATTGATAAAAAAGTCACTATTCATTTGACACAAAAGTCACCATATATAGGGTTCTCCCTCGCTTCGCTCGGTCGGCCCAATTATACGGATGAGAACATGATGTGAGTCTATGGCTGAAGAAGTAGTGTGGACATGCAGGAGGAAGTCTCAAGTATTAGATATGCCGGCAGAAAAATGTCGAAATACATCTGAAAGAAAGCTTAGAACATGATACGAAACATGATCTCTTAGCAAATTCAAAGTTCAGGGCTCAGATCATGCATTTCATAATATCTTTATGTGCTGATTTTGGGGCTGCAGAGATTTCTTTGGGGCTTCAAAGGGTGACAAAATAGGGTCATCAAAAATCAAAACCAAAAACCCCTTATAAAACGTGACAGTTTTACCCTTTCATGATATACATAACCTAAATTAAACTAAAATCGTGATTCATATATGTTCTCTTCTTTCTTTCCCAAAAAAAAAAACTGTAAACATAAAGCCACAGATGAAAAAAACTTTCTCACTCATCACTAATCGCATCTAAAATCTCTTCTAACTCTACAATTCTACGACTGGTTTTGGTGGTGGTGGTGGTTGTGGATTGAGATAATTAGGGTTTGTTTTTAATTGAGTTTGAATTGATTGGGATTTTTGTGGTGGTGGTTATGGATTGGGGAGGAGTGCTCGTGTTTCTCTGTTCGACTGGTTTTGGTTTGCCGGCGGTGGTGGAGAAGGTGGGAGTTCTGGGAGAGAAGAAGTTACGGATATAGTTCCTCTTCTCTTTTTTTTTACGGAGAAGTTACATGTTATCTCCATGTAAAGTGGTGTAAAAAAGTTACGGATCTGACTTACTCAAATTCCTCTTCTCTTTTTTTTTTGTTCAAAATTTTCTGATGCATCTGGATTTACTAGCTAGACTCAAATTCGTAATATCGATCTCGGAAAATCTTGATTGATTTGTGTGCTAGGTGTTTGAGTAGTGATACAAGTATGGATGAAACTGTGAAATACTCAGATGTTTAGATCATTGAGTTGACGAATCTGGAAATAAGTTTTTCTAGTTTCGGATTGGATGTAGCATACATACAATTGGGGATCTGGGGGGTTTTACGCCTTGCTTTTTTTAGTTGATTGGGGCGTAAATTTTTTTACGCCTAGCTTTTTTTACGCCTAGCTATTTTTTACGCCTAGTTGATTGGGGCGTAAATCTTTTTCATGCCCTAATTCATTTTTTTACGCCCCAATTTTTTGTTTACGGTTTGGTTTTGATGTTTACGGTTCACATTTTTGTGAGCACAAAAAACCAAACCGTAAAATAATGAAATGAGGCGTAAAACTTACTTTTGGGGCGTAAAACATATTTTTGGGGCGTAAAATATATTTTTGGGGCTAAAATTTTGAGGCGTAAAACATATTTTTTTGGTGGCGGCGGCGACTGTCGGCAGTTATTTTTTTATGGTGGTGGCGGCAATTATTTTTGGTGAAGATGTTAGTGGTGGTGGCGGTTGAAGTAGGTGGTGGGGGTGGTAAAAAGAATAGAGAAGAAAATTATATAGAAATGTAGGGTTTTAATTTAAACCTAAATGTGTAAGGGTATCTTAGACTTTTCATACATTTTTGGACATCCCTTATAACTATCCTTTGGATGGTTTTATTGTTTTGAAGCCCCAAAGAAATCTCTGCAGCCCCAAAATCAGCGCATATATCTTTCGCCCTACCTACAATTTGGACAATTCGTAAGAACTGGACCAGATCAAAGACACAGATATGCAGCCATGTAGGGAGCATTATTTCACAGTAAGCCTTGTGTGACATACAATTAAGCCCAGTAACATCGCATTAGCAGATTCAAAGTTTAGAACATGATATGCAACGCAATATCTCTTTTAGCAGATTCAAAGTTCAGGGCTCAGATCATGCATTTCATAATATTTTTTGTCCTACTATAATTCGGAACAATTCATAAGAACTGGACAAGATCAAAACCACCCATATATTTATCCATGTAGGAATATTATTTCGCAGTATGCCTGGCGTGACAAGTACAATTTAACTCGGTAGCATCATAACAAAGGTGAAAGCAATTCAAGTGGAGATGCAAGATGCAACGTATTTCATTTGGTATGGCCGTATGGGTGATAAAACATCAAGGGACCTAAAATGTTTCGAGGATAACCTAAGACATCAAAGCTTCTTTTACAGTCACACTCCACCGTCGCCAAGTCAATGAAAAGATGTACCCACTCCTAAATTTTCTATCTGGGATTGCATCTCCCGTGGTGGATCAGCCGTTCTACGCTCCTTCCACCAAACACTACCACTGCCGACAGTATTGGCATAATCATGCGCACTTAAATAACTATTACAAGATGCTAAAAACTCAGACTAATTTTGGCGTCACCTAGAGAACCCTAGTAACAAGTTTTACCACAGTATTAAACCGCTTCAAAGGACTGTAAATGAAAAGAAATGGAATGGAAATATCCCACTTTGGTGATAGCCTGGCTGGTTTTCTGTTGGATATAGTGAATCACAAGATGGGGTCATGAGTCATGGCTAAGATGACGCAAGCTTACAAACAAGAGATTCTATCTTAGTGACATTATGAGTTGCAGTAGTGATAAATAAGAACTTTTAACCAATATGTATCGGCATAGTCCATATGTTTAAGATCAGAGGAAAGGAAATGAACACGAGAAATGTCAAGGATTCACCATTGACAGTGGACCTAAGAGTTGCGAACTTTTCACAACCTTGTTCCTACATGAAGTAAAAGATGTAGAGACTGTTCTAATACGAACTAAGAAAAGAATATTAGATCTATATAACATATAAGTCTAAATAAGGTCAAGTTTCAAAAGATGTTCATAAAGCATGTAGAAATAGAACTGTTTGAACAAAATAAGGTCTAGCTTTGATAGAATCAGAATTTGTATCTTGCAGTTGCACATTCACGGAGAATAGTTTTTTAGACAGCTAGCTAGTTTCCCATTATAAGCTTTACTTGATTTAAAATGCGAAAATAGTCGTAGAACAAAGAAGAGTGCTCACCCGCAAGTCCATCTCTCGTATGCCGGTTGCTACCAGCGAGATTGTTACACGGGCTTCCTCCGATGACTAAATCAAAGCCACCAAATGAGTTAATCAACTGCTCTAACTTATCAGCATCCAACTTCGTCACATCATCAATATGAATCAGATTCCCCTTTTGATGTGTTGACTGCCACCAATTATGAAGAATGTTTGTACTTGTTTCTGATTTTTCTACAGAAACAACTGTCTTTAAAGGGATTCCAAGTCGATGTAGAGCGACTTCAGCCCCACCAATGCCAGAAAAAAGTGAGAGAACAGTTATGCCACCTGGGAACATCTCTTTTAGAACCGAGAGATGGTAAGCAACAGTGTCAACCTGCATTAATTACGTCAATCATCCATAAATATATAATTCAAAATGGTAGGGTTCGGAAAAAAAAAACATGACAATTGTTAACCTGAAACGAGTTGCCAAGTCCTTTAAGCCTTTCGGTCCTACTGATTCCTCGTGTGTGGTTTTTAGGGAAGCCTAACAAAGATTCTATCTCATCAGGTTCGAGAGGAGCAAGTTTGTTTTTTCCAACCCACACTAGATTCCACTTTCGACATTGCTCCATTACATACTTCTGAATTGTAATAGGGGGGTCATTATGATAATCTGCAACGGCTTTTCGCAACCTATCAGTCAGTTTTGCACTCGCCAAACATGTTTGTAAGCAATTCAACTTTGTGCGAGAATCCCAGGAAGGCCACCACTTTTTAGTCATCGGTAATGCTTCATGTATTGTTTGTGGGGGAATTGGTAGAAGAGGATACCTGTTGCTAATTGGAAGATTGTGAATATAACCTCGTTTTCTTGCTGCTGCAGAAAAGTATTTTGAATCCACAAACTCTGGTTTGATCTCATATAAGTAACTAGAAATTCGACTCCAAACACCTTTTGGAGCAAGAGCCACGTTCTCATAATAGAAATATGGTGGTCCAATAACTTCATTTGGAAGTGTTCTTTGATGTCTTCTCCATGGTTCAGCCGGAATTCCAAATCCAATCATAGGATTTGGGATAATGGTGGAATCTACCTCTTCATCTGAATTTCTACGTCTTTCTCGTTGCTTTTGTCTTTTTCTTTCCCAATTATTATCTGAATAAAATCTTTTCTTCTTACCTGAATCACCATCAAAGTAATTTCGTCGCTGTTGCAAAGTAAAGGAAGATATCAAGATATTTCTACAACACCAAACATCTTGTTGATGAGCAAAGAGGTAAGGGGTACCTCTCCTTCATTGAAACCAAAGCGAGGTAGCTCCTCCAATTGAGCATCTGCTTCCTTAGCCGTTTGAGCAGCACACATAAAATCAGTCAGCACATCAATTGAAGCATCTTGACCTGCAAATATTTCTGAGATGTCATATCATGTGCGAAATAGGCACCCACTAGAAAACCAAAAACTGCAACGTAACACTAGCTACAGGTTGTCATTTATTCAATTTAATATTGGCTTTTCTCATCAAAATATAAGTGTATGTGACACAGAAAAGTGAAAAAAGAAAGTGGACTTAAAAGCCTAAGAGTTCAAAACTTCAAATTAAAAATCATACGGAGTATGATTTTTACCAATGCCTTCCAAAAAAATATTTCTTACACCAAGTACTCATTTGAGAAGAACTAAGGATGCATACTGAATATCTAGTCATCCTCCAGCAAAAACAAGACGCAAAAAATACATGAGATACCAAACTGCTTATGGTTTTGAGTTTCACAAAAATGATATATCTGAAAACATGTCCCAAACTACCAATTACTAAATTCGGTTAAATAAGTCAAGACTAGATACGTCTATACTTCTTACATATAAGCCTAACAAATGACCAATATTTCTTGATTAAAAAGCATTAAAAAGTTATAAAAGGATGACAAATTGCAGCTTCAACTTTACAGAGCAAAACATACCACATCTTTCCATAGCAATTGCAGCCTCGGCTGCAGGGTAACCCATATCAACGAGCTGCTTTAAATTCTTGTCCATCTCAGACAGAGTCTCATCATTGTCCTTTAACAAAACATTAGTTGGATAAAACTGAAAAACACATCCATCTAATATGGCAGAGCTCATTAAAAAATTCCTGAAAATGCCAATTTTTAGGAAGGAAACTTGAACAAAACAAAAACTTAACACCCTTTCTAGATATTTTCTTTTGGTATACCAATTAAGAAAGATTTGATAGATGTAACACAAAAGTATCACTAAGTGCCATTATAATTTTTAGAGGACATGATCCACCATATGGAAAAGCAACAGACAGATGTATTACCTCACTCCCAAGATAATCTTCATCTGAGAAATCATCCAGAAAATCTCCTGCACTTTCGGAAGAACTTATGTCTGACACAAATTGTTGTCCTCCACAAGCAACATGTTCCGTTTCTGATGGAGACTTCTCAAGAGCCTGCAAAAACTCGACATTTTTAAATACAATGATATGATATATCTTTTAGTTTTTGACATAGAAAAAAATTCAATCATTGAAGTACAAAAAGGCCAGTTGTAACATTCAAATACACTTCATCCTTTGAGAAAATAACAGATTTTGGATTTTCAAGAGCTCAAACTCAAATTTCTCAGTTGCATCTACTAGAGCCTTTAAGAGACCTGATTATCTGAATAGACGCACACAATACTTACTGAATATGTTAACAAGGTCTCCACTATGGCGGTCGAATTTCCTTCTCCTCCTACATGCATTAAGACAAACGTCTGAGTGCAGATTCCAGCAAATTAAACTTAATGGTGCACAACAAGGACCATTATTACAGAAGTGAGGCTCCAACTTATACTGGAACAGCAAAAACTAACACTGCATGCATTCAGACACAGACATAGTAGTCATTTTTTCTCAAAAAAAAAGAAAGACTTAAGTTTCCTCATTTTGGTGTTCCAGTCCCTATTCGTTGGCTCATTTTTTACTTAACATATAGGGCTTACACCCTTCTTTCTAATACAGTAAAAAACAGATGTGGGACAGAATCACCCATCACAATTTGTTTTGGTTGTCCGGTGAGATGGAAAAAAAAACACATAATGGCAAATCCATGCCAAAACTTTACCATTCTCATCGATTGCCTTGCAAACCATGTCCCTGGAGAAGCCCATTCCAACAAAGTGTGAAATCGAAATCCCATTAGATGAACTTGCCTGAGACAAATATAAAATAAAAACTGTAAAGCAGACGAGACAAGTAAACACTATTTTCTTCTATTTTTACTGATTGCAGCTAAATACCCCTCAAAACACATAAGTCGTAACTCATAAGCATAAGATGTTGAACTTACCTCGTCCGAACATACAACATTGCCATTACCAAAACATCTTGGACTCGCACTGGACGGCAACATAAACTCTTGCTCGTCTTCAGTATCCCAGTCAAAACTATCACTACCTTCATTATCCGCATTTGGACCCTGTCACCACACACACACATGCATATCAATAAAGTTACGAAATACTTGAATTGGTTGTAATTTTGTTGTCTCTAATATCTGCTTTAGTTGGAACATTATGATACTCACCATTCCACAAAAACCTTTGTTTCGTCTATTGAGAGGCTTCAAAGGTTAATCGTGAACATGAACTGGGATTGATACCATATGCCTACAGCATCCTTCTATACAAAGAAGGAGCTTCCGAATTTGTAGATATAGTAAACGAACACTTGTAAGAATTACTTATCACATATAAGCTTCAAATAATGTCTAGATAGATCGACGTCTAACGCCCTCAACAGACAACCACTTCCCTCAGCAGGCAAAGCTTCTAATTCCTGAAACAGATTTTAAAAAAAATCAAGACTACAGATATATCTAGGTTTGTTTCTACAATATCTTAATTGAAAATCAAGGCTACAGATATTATTGTTCAATTTCTATAATATAGACAGTAACATTCAAAAGAGAAGGGAAAAAGACATCATGCAACCAAAACAGCACTCAAACTTCCAAACTCATTAGAGAAAACCTAAATTGAAAAATCTACAGGATAATCGATCAAAAAGAAAAAGTTAGAGAAATTAATAAAAATTGGGAATCGCATTAACAAAATGGAGTTATCAGGAACGATAAAATATCTAGTTCTCAGTAGAGAAATTGAAATGTAAGAATTGAGTTAAGATTTCCCAAATTAGATTTGTAATTAGGTCTTTTTCTTTTCAGATTGAAATGAAGATGCACGATAGTATGGAGATATTAAGATATTTAAGATTAATTAGAGAGGGAAACCAAGTTAATGAAAAAACATGAAGAAAAAAAA
>JAJJMA010086927.1:0-29366 GCA_023529015.1 Papaver nudicaule
GGTAACACCACATGAGGTGGTATTATGTCTCACCACTTTTATAGCAAGTAAAAAATGCGATTTGTTAAATGTTCTTTTTAACAGTTTCGTGAAACTTATATTGATGAACCCAAACACTTGACTACTTTAAAATGTTTGATATTGGAAACAATAGTCGTATTTTTGCGGGTTATAAAGGATTTGATGAACCCAAACACTTGACTACTTTAAAATATTTGATATTGGAAACAATAGCTCATGATCTCGCAACTCCTCCTATGCAGTATCATGTTCACTATTTGTAGACATCTTCTCCAACCCCCTTCGGCATTTCTCTTCTAGTTGACGAAAATTATTTACCTGTTCTTATTTTCTTCATGTTGATTTTAAGTAGTAGTATTTTTATTTTATGTTCTTTTGTTGTAATCCCATATTATATTGTAATTTTTAATTATTAATATAATGTTTATTTGGATCTTTCTACGAAAGAAAAAAAAAAGTAAATGGAAGAGTCATCTCACATTCGAAATCTCACACTATTGACGTTGTTTTCTTATAAAATCCAAAAACTAACGGATTTAGAGTTAATAATTTAGGTATACATTCTCGTTATAAAGCTCTACATTTACATAAGACATGAGTTCATTTTGAAATCCCAAACCTCACTACCTACCAATTTTACTTTCAATCGTCGAAAATCAATTAAATTTCAACGGTTGATTTTAAAGTAGTAGATGGTGATGTTATACGTCTCGTAATATGTTCATTTTTTTATAGGAATGTAGAGCTTCGTAGGAAAAACATATCCTCAAAATATTAGTTACAAATCTATTTGTGTTTGGGTTTTATAAAAGAAAATAACGTCGAAAGTTTAAGATAGTGTGAGGTTAAAAATATGAACGGATCTTCCTCATCAAGTACAGATGTAACAAATCCACGTTAAATGGATAAAGAACTTTGAAGATTTTCCCCAGTAGCCAAATCAATAGAGTTCAGTTATATTTGATGAACTATTCTACAAAAAAAAAAAAAGTATTTTCTTAACATTCACCTTGATTTTTCCAACAAAAAAAAAATTAAGACTTGCCAACACCTAATTAAGATGGTGCATGGCCATTTGCATGGGTCATTGCGTCACTTCTATTCTTCTATGCGTAATTTGTTAAATCCTTTACAGGCATAAATTAGTTAATTAAATCAAACAGGTTGGCTTAGCAATAATGGAGTAGAATACTCTCAAGTTTCAACTTCTTATACTCTATTTCAAATTTTAATACACAAAATTTCAACTTCTTTGTAAAGATTCTCATTCTCTCTTCTTCTCTTTTAAATTGGTATGATGATGAATAATGCTGCAAAAGGATCAAAGAACATTATTCTTGCACCATTATTTTGTAGGATACAACATAAGAAAATATTAGTAGGACCTAACAAGAAGAGTATAGTATACAAAAAAGAAAAGAAAAAGAAAAAGAGAGAGAGGTGAACATTTAACATTTTTATGGTAGCTTTCGGCTGTTGAGAGCATTGTCTTGGGAAGGTGTTTTGGGAGGCCTCTAGGCTTCAACTGATTTTGATTTCCCTAAATAATACTCATAATTTGTACAACCATCTGTTCAATCATATGAGAAATTTTTCATTAAATTGCAGTCCATTGTACGTATGTATATATGCTTTTTCAACTGAAGCTTCGGTTGAAAAAGCATATAAGAAGTTACTTTTTCAACTTATTTAGTCGGAAAAAAAAATCAGGTTGTAAACAAAAATTTCAAGATGATTTGTCTAAGAAACTTCTGACTTTTAAAAACTGCTTCCCCGTTTAGAGGTGTAGAAATGAGAATTCCATGATGTCTCTTTCTCTTCGCTGTCCATTTGTAATTGACATCTTCATTTGTATTTGGGTTTTGATTTTCTTGTATGACGTTCTTCATTTTCTTGTTAACAATCATGTAATCACCATCTTTAAATGAATAAATTGTGATCTGATTGCTCCTCAGAAAAAAAAAAAGTTGATCGTTGAGAAAATCTCTCATTTTATCCGGACAGTATCATATTTATTTTAGCTCGGGCCCCACTTTTAATATCACCGTATCGCACAAAATTGACCGTCGGGATATGATAGTTTTTTTTTTTACGGTGAATGTAGCATTAGTCTAGGACTGCAAAAAACCAACCCAACCCGACGGTTTTACCCACACTCGACGGTGTTGAACCGCACACGACCCAATCCGTCGAAGCACGGGTCGACTACGGGTCATCGTTTCTAATACCCACCACCATATGTTGGGTCGACTACGGGTTTAGTCCTTCACCCAACCCACCCACCCACCAGCCGAGTTTTTAATCTGAACCGTGAACACTAGATTAGATCTTCATCTCAGACGTTAAATCTTTCACATATATTCGCAAACCTAATCTCTAACCCGGTCAGCCCCCACTCTCGATTTTTTCTCTCTAGTCTGAACTCTGATGGAAAAACTCAACTAGACAGATAAATTTATGTCTACGGCTTGAATTCACCACCACACCACTCATTTGTTCTTCGTAAGATTAATGGGTTTTGTGAATTTACGTTGATTGAATGTTTGTTTAAACTTAAAACTTGAAATGTTTATTAGGTGGCGAGGAATCAAAAAAACAGTAAGCACATGCCCAATTTTACCAAAAAATTAAGGCAAAATTAAAATTTCAAAAAGAATGGGCTAACCTGCACTCAACCCGTTCAACTGACCCGTTGTAGCTCGGACTGGGTGCGGGTGCTAATTTTGGTCACCCATCATCGGTGGATTGGGTGCGGGTGCTATTTTTTGTCACCCATCTTCGGTGGTTTGGATGCGGGTGAGTACCCGACCCGACCCGACCCGACTTGCACCCCCAGATACTCTCTCCACAGAAAAAGCATCCAGTTAAAGTGAAAATGGGGATATTCTCTTAGTACCACTATAGGGAGTAAAGACTACACTGTATAGAGACTATACTAGACACTAGACAGTTTTACACGTAAATAAATAAAATAAAACTACAAAACAAAAATTAATAAAATAAAATAATGATAATAATGGAGATTTACCATATTCCACGCCTAAACTTGACAAAAATAAAATAAACATATACCGAATTATTTGCATTAGCACTGATTTTATTATTATTCTATTGTGTTTAGTTTTCCTGTTATATATAGGGGTCCCATTTTCATAGCTTCTGGATCACATCACTCTTTCTTCTTCATTCAAAATCCTCATTTCCCCTTTTCTTCTTCTTCAAATCAAATCAAAGATCAAAACAGGGTTCATAATCATAAGAAAAACAGGGTTCATAATCATAAGAAAAACAGGGTTCATAATCCAAAATTCCTAATCCAGTCTCTCTACTGAGAGTTGATTGTGAGACAAAGCCATGGCTAGGAGTTTGGAGAAGATGGCATCAATTGATGCACAGCTGAGACTGTTAGCACCTGGGAAAGTATCAGATGATGATAAACTTATTGAATACGATGCATTGCTTTTGGATCGGTTTATGGATGTTCTTCAAGATTTACATGGCGATGATATCAGAGAGACTGTAAGTATCACTCTCATTTCTACTGATTCATTTTTTTTCCCTTTCAATTTCTTGATTTTTAGGTTTTTGGATTATTGATCATTCAATTTTGTTTAGATTCTATGTTAATTTTTTTCTGGATCTGGATTATTTTTTCGATAAACTCATGATTCATTAGAGGTTTGATCTTACCGATTTGTTTGTAAATTAGAATTGCAAAATGGAATTATATACATTGATTTTAAATTATATTGTCAATTAGGTTTTTGATGTCGAGATCATGTTATTTGAGTAGGAGTATAAGCAATGGAATAAATTATATATACATTTACTTTGAATTATATTATCAATTTGGTTTTTTCGTGTCGAGATCATGTTTTTTTTTTGAATAGTAGGAGTATAAGAAAGTAATGGAATTGAACTGGAATTATGTAATTTCAGGTCATGGAGTGTTATGAACTGTCAGCCGAGTATGAAGGAAACCGAGATCCTAAAAAGCTAGAAGAGCTTGGTAATGTGTTGACAAGTTTGGATCCTGGTGATTCAATTGTGATTGCTAAATCATTCTCACACATGCTTAACTTGGCCAATTTGGCTGAGGAGGTACAGATTGCATACCGTAGAAGAAACAAGCTCAAGAAGGGAGTTTTCGCTGATGAGAACTCTGCAACTACTGAATCTGACTTTGAAGAGACTATCAAGAGACTTGTGGTTGATCTCAAAAAGTCTCCGGAAGAGGTTTTCGATGCTTTGAAGAATCAGACCATAGATCTCGTCTTTACTGCACATCCTACTCAGTCCGTCCGAAGATCATTGCTTCAGAAGCATGGAAGGTTGACTTCCCTATCTTAGTAGTTCGTTTTGTTATATTAGAGATTCTTTTCCCTTTGAAAGCATGTTGCAGCTCACTTGTTTTATTGGTTTACTTACTAGTTCTCTTGTTTCTGTTTCCGCAGAATTCGTAATTGTTTGGCCCAGTTGTACGCAAAGGACATCACTCCTGATGACAAGCAAGAGCTTGATGAAGCTCTTCAGAGAGAGGTGTGTATGTTTTTTTTTTTCCTTCATAGGATGGCTTACTTGAATTTGACATATGAATGAAGCAGCCTAGTGGACCCTAGATTTGTTAAGGGACCACTTCAGTTGTGCACTTTCGTGTAGTGCTTGTTGAATTTTGAGTGATAAGTGCTGGATCTGTTTGTTTGAGATTAAATCATTCGATGTCTTTTTCACTAAAATTTTAATACAATAAAGACACTGTCGGATGCCTTTCTAAAGTCACCTTTTGCCATGTAATATTCACGAATCAACACACACGAGCAAGAGAATAGATTTGAAAAGGCGACTCCCATACAAAAGACAGACAAAATGTGATAATAGACTAATAGTACATCATAGACCAGAATGTTACCTTAACCTGTGAACTGCAGCTTGAGCTTCTGTGGAGTTTATCCATGGTACAGTGGATTTATTGGTTTTATACTATGCAGTCATCCTTGTGTTTCTTCTTTGCCATCATTGCTTTAATATTTTGTAAATTCCTAAATGCCGGTGGAGAGATTTTAAAGTTGGCTTTTTTTACTGTACAGATTCAAGCTGCATTTCGCACAGACGAAATCCGTAGAACTCCACCAACTCCACAAGATGAGATGAGAGCTGGGATGAGCTACTTCCATGAGACTATCTGGAAGGGAGTCCCCAAATTTTTACGAAGAATGGATACCGCTTTAAAGAATATTGGAATAAATGAACGTGTTCCTTACAATGCCCCTGTAATTCAGTTTTCTTCCTGGATGGGTGGAGACCGTGATGGTACGTGGCGTCCTTGTTAGATAGTTCACTTAGTAACATCGTTCTTCCTACCCCGATTCCTTTTCTATGCATCCTGCCTCTGAAATTTCCATGAGAACAAACTATTTTAAGTGAACCCTTATGTAGCACTATCTCTGGCTTTGTGGGAGAGATGTGTTTGCTAACCTTGCTTGACCCATATCTCAATGTTTAATGTTGAATGCAGGAAATCCAAGGGTTACTCCTGAGGTTACAAGAGATGTATGCTTATTGTCTAGGTTGATGGCTGCAAACTTGTACTATTCTCAGATAGAGGAACTTATGTTTGAGGTAGAATGAAGCTCTATTCCCCATTCCCTCCTCTATTTCAATGGGTGAGGAAGGCTTTACTAAGTCTACTACAGTTTGACTGACTGCTTTTCCTTTACCCTTGCAGTTGTCCATGTGGCGTTGCACTGATGAACTTCGTACACGAGCAGAGGAACTTTACAGGAACTCAAGAAGAGATGCAAAACACTACATTGGTATGACTCATACTGGCTTCTTTGACATTGTTCCTTTGTACTTTAAAACTCTCAGCCTACAACAATATTTTTTTTTTGAATAGCACATATTCTCTTTGTTCGCATATATACATGTATATAGGTAATATATCTATTTTCGAAGTCTCATGTTATTTGGTCAAGCTCGTCACGACAATCTTGGATCTATATCCACTTACCATGTATCATTGGTGTCTCTATGTACTTGCATCTGTCATCTGGAAAGAACTGGTCTGACAAAATTTTACTGATCTTTAACCTTTTTCTGGATGCAGAATTCTGGAAACAAGTTCCTCCAACAGAACCTTATCGTGTTCTTCTTGGAGATGTAAGGGATAAGCTATACCAGACACGTGAGCGTTCTCGCCATATGTTGACAAATACAATCTCCGACATTCCCGAAGAAGCAACATACACTAACCTCGAACAGGTGTGTTTTTGATCCCAACTCTCTATATTGTTTGAACTGGAATGGCTTATGATCTTGGGGCCTGTGTTAACTGGTGTTAAATATATGAGTATATATATTCCTTCAGCATAACGATTGAATTTTCGTGTCTTCTGAGTTTCTCTGTGCTCTGTTTTGTAGTTCTTGGAGCCTCTTGAGCTTTGTTACAGATCCCTCTGCGCTTGTGGAGATAGACCAGTGGCTGATGGAAGCCTTCTCGATTTCTTGCGTCAGGTTTCTACCTTTGGTCTGTCCCTTGTTAGAGTGGACATAAGGCAAGAATCAGATAGGCACACTGATGTTCTTGATGCCATCACGAGTCACCTGGGTATTGGATCTTACCGTGAATGGTCTGAGGAACGCCGACAAGAATGGCTTTTGTCTGAGCTCAGTGGCAAACGCCCTCTATTCGGTCCCGATCTTCCTCAATCTGAAGAAGTAGCCGATGTTTTGGACACTTTACATGTCATTGCAGAACTTCCTGCAGATAACTTTGGTGCCTATGTTATTTCAATGGCAACTTCACCATCTGATGTTCTTGCTGTTGAACTCCTTCAACGTGAGTGCCACGTGAAGAAACCATTGAGGGTTGTGCCGTTGTTTGAGAAGCTTGCAGATTTAGAGTCTGCACCAGCTGCTTTAGCCCGTCTTTTCTCAATTGACTGGTACAGGAACAGGATTGACGGAAAACAAGAAGTTATGATTGGTTACTCAGATTCCGGAAAGGATGCTGGTCGTTTCACTGCAGCTTGGCAATTATATAAGGCTCAAGAAGACCTTATTAAGGTTGCCAAGGAATACGGAATTAAGTTAACAATGTTCCACGGTCGTGGTGGGACTGTTGGAAGAGGTGGTGGACCCACCCATCTTGCTATTTTGTCACAACCACCAGAAACAGTCCATGGTTCACTCCGTGTAACTGTTCAGGGAGAAGTCATTGAACAGTCATTTGGGGAAGAGCATTTGTGTTTCAGAACACTTCAGCGTTTCACAGCTGCTACACTTGAGCATGGGATGAAACCTCCAATCTCTCCAAAGCCTGAATGGAGGACTCTTATGGACGAGATGGCTGTTGTTGCAACAGAAGAATACCGTTCCGTTGTTTTCCAGGAACCTCGATTTGTCGAATACTTCCGTCAAGTAAGTATCTATTGGTGAACTCTATTATGGGTTTCAGTCTAACGAAAAAAATGCTTAACAACCTTTGAGACAGTTTATTCCGAGCTTAAGAGGCATTCTAAATGACACTGACGAATCCCTCTTATTTTTCCTTTCTCGAATGCAGGCAACACCTGAGTTGGAGTATGGTCGGATGAACATTGGGAGTCGCCCATCCAAGCGAAAGCCAAGTGGAGGTATTGAATCACTCCGTGCAATCCCATGGATCTTTGCATGGACACAGACAAGATTCCATCTTCCAGTGTGGCTAGGTTTTGGGGCGGCGTTCAAATATATTATTCAGAAAGATGTGAGGAATCTTAATATGCTACAAGAGATGTACAATGAGTGGCCTTTCTTCAGAGTCACCATCGATTTGGTAGAAATGGTGTTCGCTAAGGGAGACCCAGGCATTGCTGCTCTATATGACAAGCTTCTAGTGCCAGAAGAGCTTTGGTCTTTTGGAGAGAAATTGAGAAACAACTACGAAGAAACCAAGAGTCTTCTCCTGCAGGTAAAAATCCAAATTCAACCCTATGTTGCAGTTCTAAACCTGGAAACTATCAAAACATGTTTCAGACCTACACCTGATCAAAACACAAAACTACTAAGATTGTTATAGCTACGGAAGATAATCTTTAATTTGCCAATTTTGTAGATTGCCGGCCACAAGGATCTTCTAGAAGGGGACCCGCACTTGAAGCAGAGACTACGACTTCGTGATTCATACATTACAGCCCTAAATGTATGTCAAGCCTACACTTTGAAGCGAATTAGAGACCCAAGCTTCCATGTGAAATTGAGGCCACATCTTTCTAAGGAGATTATGTTGAAGGATATATTGGAGTCCAACAAGCCTGCGGCGGAGCTGGTGCAGCTGAACCCGGCTAGTGACTATGCTCCTGGTCTCGAAGACACCCTCATCCTGACCATGAAAGGTTTAGCTGCAGGAATGCAGAACACTGGTTAGAAAGGGTTACTTCATAGTTTTCGATTAAGTTATATCCAGAACGATATAATCTTATACAGTTATATTGTTGTAGGATATGTGTTTTCTGCTTATTTATATTCTGAAAGTGGAACAACTTGAACAATGTTTGCACCTGGAACTTCGTTTCCAGATTTACGCTCAGCTTTTATCCTCTCAGTGCCGTAAGTTGGAAAAACTACGAGCAGTTTTTAGGGTTTTTCATAAAGATCTGTGTTATTGTGAGTACATTTGGTTTCTTTTATATTTCACAATTAACCATTTGAAAATTTTCTCATTCAAAAAATGATTCAAATCAGAATTTCAGATTTTATACATCACAACAAATATTTTCAGAATTTGCAAGTGCATAGCAACAACATTTGGTCTGTAACTAACAACATTAAACACACATGAATGTGACATGTGGAGATGCCCTTGGAAATTTCATAAGCTTCTCAGTATATTTCTTCATCCGTTTTGCCATATTATTAGTACCTGGGTCTTCTCCACGCCAGTCACAGTAAAGGACCACATTCTCTACCACCATGGCATTCTTCAGCAAAATTTCTAGAAACTTGAGTTCATTTATGCGTCCCTTGACATTTTGAAGAGTAACAGTTCTGAGGTCGTATAAAAAGCATGGCAGTGATAATCCCGTTTCCCAATCATCACTTATATCTGGCGAGTCGTCATTTATCTAGAGAAGATCAAGAGAAAGATATTTAGAACGTCAAATTCTTAAACCTTGCAAAGAAGTGAAAAAAATAGTAAGACACGGAAAAGGATAAGGGTGTACTGCTATTATTAGTAAGGCTGGTTTCTATTGATCGTTCAAATAAAAAAGATTCTTTATGGAACACACACTTTCTAATCCTATTATCTTCTAGGAAGCAATGAACAAGGGTTTGAAGTCAATCCGAATTTCTGTCCTACGGTTTACGTCTGAACTCCAGACACCTATAATTGGCTTCATTGAAATTGAGATTAGGATGAACTTGTGTCCGCAGGATTACTAACTGTGTGGCAGATCATATGCCTAGGTGGATACTTTCATGTGGCGCGAAATAGTGCTCAGATTTTGCTAGGACTTAAAGAACATTGTATCTAAGGAATGCAACCATGTGTATGTATTTTTAGTTTGGTGCAGACATGACAATAATTGAATGATAAATAAACAAGAAAAACAAGGAATAGTTCATGAAAGTTACCTCATCACAAAATGGATAGTTTGGCGGCCCTTCATCATGGGGACACTTGATTATGAAAAAACAGCGGCGTTAGCAGATGGTAATAAGCAGAACGTATATGACATAATTATACAATGACATAAGCTAATATCAAGTAGTACACTATTACCTCATTTATAATGACGCAAAGAGTTTCTAGATTAGGAGAGATCTTCAATAAGTATGTTATCGTGCGCAAGCAGTCTTTAGAAAGAAACGGTCGTAGCGTCAAAATCCGCAGATTCGAATATTCAAAAGTGCGACTCTCCAGTAATTTTGGGACTTCAGATATAATCTTCCCACATGAAAAGGCAAGTGACAAAAACTTAGTTAAGACGATGTAGCTATCAGGCAAGTGACCAATTTAGTTCTCGCGCAAGAAATATACATCTAGCACCATTATGAAAAGATAACAGCTACGATATGGGACAAGAACAAGAAAACTTTCCCTATTTTTCAATATTGCAGGTTTCGGATATATGAGTTGGGATTCATCCTTGTTTCAATTTACCTGAACGTGAAAAACTGAGAGCACACACTTACACAAATCTATCTGTAAGCAAAAGTAATGGATCATACCTTAATGATCCAACGTGATACCGTCAGATCTTTCACACTACGAACTGCACTCAGGAATTTCATCATCTTTTCAGCATATCGTACCTTGTCCTCTGCTGTAAACTCTTCATAATGCCCTGGTTCTTCTTGTTTGTCGGTCCAGTCTACCGCCATTGTAATATCACAAGTAACTAGCGAAGAAATGTTCTCCAGTGCATAGTCAAATCCATGAGTCATGTCACATTCACAGATGAATGATGTGAGAAGTGGAGCATAAAACCTGACTTTCCACCCTCCTCTTGCGTTATATTCATTGTGTTTCAATTTCAAGTGCTTAAGTTTCGGAGTGTGAATATCAACTAAATTCACAGTTGACCTTGTTATTGTCAACGACTCTAGAAGAGGACAGCTTGACAAGAACTTCCTGGTTAAGTTTTGATCACAAATCTCAACCCATTTAAGCTTCAGATATTTGAGGTTAGGTAAATCAAACGTATCGGGTAAAGTAAGGTAAGTCGTTCTCCAATTCTGGCAATACAACACCAATTTCGTTAACGACTTGCAAGTAAAGATGCATGGCGGTAACTTGGATTCTTGATTTAGAGCTAGATCAAGATGCAGTTCCTGAATGTTGCGTCTTACAGCAGCAAGCATCCAAGTATCAATGGGAAAGTTAAGTTCAGTAAATTCTGGCACCCACACATCACAAATAAGACGAAGCTTCTGTATATCACAGCTATTATCACGAAGCATGAGTACCCTATCCACAAAACACATAAAGTCATCGGCATCGTTATGCAAGTTACATAACGGTTTGACAGATTCGTTGGTAATAGATATGCTGCGGAGAGGAGTCCACATATATCTCCATCTCTTTGACAAAACACTAGTCTGAACTGCAAACTTCGTGTCCATGAAAGATAGAATGTGTTGTATGAGTGATTCATGCAAGTTGCTAATTCTATCTATTCCATCATACTCAGAAATTGGAGAAATTTCTGTTAATTCTTCCATGGATTTTGCAATCTGCAGACAAGTAAAACCCAAAAAAGGAAATTAACAATTACAGATGTTCAGATTTCTGTCTCTTAATTTTCTTTTAATTCAAACAAAAACAAATAAAAATTGCAGGAGGTGAGATCAAAACCTAATATTGCTACACTAGGGTTTTTATTTTTAATTTTCCATCATATTTGGATTGATAACATAGAGAGTGTATGAGAGGACTCCACCTATATCTCCATGTCTTTGACAAAACACTAGTCTGAACTGCAAATTTCATGTCAATGAAAGATAGAATGTGTTGAATGATTGATTCTGGCAAATTGCTAAGTCTATCTACTCTATCATGTTCAGAAATTGGAGAAATTTCTGTTTCTTCTTCCATGGATTCAGTAAAACCCTAAAACCCTAAAATCAAAATATGAAATGAACAATTACAGAAGTACAGAAATACCTGAATCCAGAACCAACAATTGGGGGTGCTTGATTAGAGTTGTGAGGATTGATGGAAACTCAAGAGCAGTGAATTTTTCTGTAAAGCCCTCAGCTCAAACACAAGGGTTTTATAAACAGTCTGGTAGCTTTCATTTAATGACATTTCTCTCCCCACCTGTGAATCTAGTGGAGACTAAAGTGGCAAATGTGTAATATTAAAAAAAAATGAATTTAAAAGAAAATGAAAACTTAATTTCAAATTAATATTGAAGGTTTAAAAATTAATTATTTTTATTTTTAAAATTTTATTTTAGTAAATAAATTTATAACAATAATTAAAAATCAAAAAAAATGATTTTTAATGGAGTGGCAAATGTTTAATTATAAAATAACAGTTTGATTATGACGTTGGTTGACGGTCAAGCGACCTAAATCTTAAATTGGACAAACTTACGACCCATTTACAAAGTTTCTCTTACAAAAATTAGATGAAAAAATTAGATGAAAGTATAGCAGCAAGTCGAGCTCCAATCTCCTTTTTAAAGACAACCCCGATCCTAGAAAATCTGTAATATTCGTATCATGGCTAACCATATAATTGTTCAATCTTTTCAGCAAGCAATTCTACAGTATCAATTCAAGTTTACGCTCAGCTTAAAGACTAGAGGCGCAACTACCGTTGCTAGGCACAATACACAATCATGATCTTGAGGTGGTGGTGGTGTAAGATTTGATGGTGGTTAAAAACAGATATTTAGAATTTGCAAGTGCATTGGGTCTGTATATATGAAATTGAGTCTATATGCACATGAATGTGACATGTGGAGATGCTCTTGGAAAATTTATAAGCTTCTCAGTGAATTTCTTCATTCGTCTTGCCATAATAGCCGGGTCTTCTGTACGCCAGTGACAATAAAGGACCACATTCTCTACCACCATTGCATTCTTCAGCAAAATCTCTAGAAACTTGAGTTCATTTATGCGTCCCTTGACATTATTCAGCGTAACTGTTTTGAGGTCATATAAAAAGCACGGCAGTGATAACCCTGCTTCCCAATCATCATTTATATCTGGAGAGTCGGCATTTATCTGACGAGACCAACATAAAGATATTTAGAATGTAAAATTAAGAACTTCATCTTAAGTCTAGTAAAGAAAAAGAAAGAACAGTAAGAAACAGCTGCCAAGGAAAAGGATAAAGGCATAATGCTATTATCACTAAGGCTGGATTTTATAAATCGTTCAAATAAAAAAAGAATCTCTATGCAAGGCTTAGTTAACTCTAAAATCTGTACATACATGTTCTACATTTAGGAAGCGATGTTAATGGGTTTGAAGACAATCTGAGTTTCTGTCATACGGTTTACGTCTGAACTCCTGAACCTATAATTGTCTGTTCATAGACCTTGAGTTTAAGATGAACTTGTGTCTGCAGAATTAGTAACTGTGTCGCAGATCATTTGCCTAAGTGGATACTTTCATGTGGCTCAAAATTATGATAAGGTTTTGCTAGGAGGAGTTGAAACAAAGTGAATGCGACCATGTATATGCATTTTTAGTATGGATAAGCTAGGGGTCTCTATAATTTCCTCATCGCACGATAAAAAAGAAAAGAAACAAGGAGTGGTTCATGAGAATTACCTCATCACAAAATGGATAGTTTGGGGGCCCTTCATCATGGGGACTCTTGATTATGAAAAAACAGCGGCGTTAGCAGTTGGTAATAAGCAGAACGTATATGACATAATTATACAATTACATAAGCTAATATCAACAAGTATATTATTACCTCATTTATAATGACACAAAGAGTTTCTATATTAGGAGAGATCTTCAGTAAGTATGTTATTGTGCGCAAGCAGTCTTTAGAAAGAAATGGTCGTAGCGTCAAACTCCGCAGATTCGAATATTCAAAAGTGTGACTATCCAGTAATTTTGGGACTTCAGATATAATCTTCCCACATGAAAAGGCAAGTGACATTAACTTAGTTAAGACGATGTAGCAATCAGGCAAATCATCAGTTCAGTTTCCATTATAAAAAAAATAACAGCTATGATATGGGAAAAGAACAAGATAACTTTCCCTATATTGCAATATTGTATGTTTCAATTCACCCTTGTTTTATTTTGCCTGAACATGAAAACTGAGGGTTTATATGATCCGTTTTTAGTATGGGCCCATTAGAATACCCTATAGGTTTACATAAAACTGAATTACTTTCCAAGTAATCCTAGAAATAGATTTCTATTCTTAGAAAGAACTTCTAGGAATTCTATCCCTAGAAGGTTAGGAACATAGTGAGCAGCTCTATTCTATAAATAGGGTGCCTACCTGTAGGGAACATAGAAAAGAATGCTAGAAAGAATACTAGTCAGAGAAACCAAGAGAAAAACAAGGAAATACAACTCCTAAGGCAGAAATTTATCAGTGGTATCAGAGGACAAACGAGTAAGCAATGTTTCCGGCGATGAAGGGTTTCGATCCAAGGATTTTGATGTTTTACCATTAGATCTTATTCCTAATACTGATAGAAGAAAAAAGCATTTGTCTTATCAGCATTCTCGAATCCACAAGGAAAAACTATGTAGAAACTAGAAGAAGATGTAAAATCACCAAAGGAAGATATGTCTGCTATGACAAAGATTCTAAAAGAGTTACAACTTACACTTTCCAAACAACAGACGAATCAACCTCACATACAGAAAAAGAAAACTCTAATATAGAAAAACAATACAGATTTGTAGACAATTCTCCATTAAAATTGGGAGGCAAAAATCGAGATCCTTGAGGATTTGAACCCAGAAAAGTTTTTTACAATTGGCTCAACTCTTTGGAGGATTATTTCAAGGAATTTACTGAAGAGCAACTAGTAAGTTTAGCTAGATGGACATGCCCTAATCTAGTGGGAAGCATGTACGCGATTACTGAAGAGCAACAAGAAGCACCTGTTGGTATACTTGGAAGCAATTTACAACAGCTATTCAAAATCAGTTCTACCCAATTGTTTATAAAGAGCGATTACACGAGCAATGGTAATTCTTTCGACAAGCTAAAGAGCAAAAAGTTCAAGAATACACCACCGATTTCGCAAGCAAGCTATAGCATTGAATGTGAACATGACCCAGAAACTATTGAGAAATATATAGGACTAACTTTTGTTACACAGACAAAGTTGGCATTATTAGCAATAATTGATACTGACGATGCTTACAAAAAGCTATGTATATCGAGATGAAGAATCAACCCTTTGGAGCAAAGCAATTGAGGAGCGAAGAAGCAAGTGTGAGAATTGTTCAGAAAGATTGAAGGAAAAATTATGTTGCGGCAAACAAAGCCAACCAATACTGTGAGACCATGGTGGCAAGACCGCAAGCCTATGACAACCATCTACAACAAAGGGAAAAAAGAAGAAGAGGTAATCGGTGGAAAGCCAACCAATACTGTGAGACCATGGTGGCAAGACCGCAAGCCTACAACAACCATCTACAACAAAGGGAAACAAGAAGATGAGGTAATCGGTGGATAACCTCAATCTTAGCAAATTGTGTTATGATAATAAGGAAAATGAAGGATTTAACGGACTGCCACCACATAGTATTGTCCGCACTTGACCACCTGGGTGTGGGTTTTTGATCTTAGAAGGCCTCGGTACTATGTTAGGAGATTCTATGACTTATTAGGCACCACCTAGAACCCCACTTATTCTACGTGGGACTAACCCATATGGCTTTGGTCGAGCCAATCCCTAACAATCTCCACCTTGGCAAGATCCAGAGCCACCTCAGCAACCATCGCTGTACAGTCACCGTTATGCAACATCTTGAGGTACACCTTAGTCTCCGCACCCACTAGGGTTATGAGGGTTGACATCCATAACCACTTATAGCCCTAACTCTGATACCAATTGAAGAATTTAACGGACTGCCAGGCCAACTCGAACCCGACCAACCACATAGTACCGTTACTGTCCCCACTTGAGCACCTGGGTGTGTGTAAGGTGTGGGGTTTTTATCTTAAAAGGCCTTGGTACTATCTTAAGAGATTCTATGACTTATTAGGCACCACCTAGAACCCAACTTATTCTATGTGGGGTTAACCCTTATAGCTTTGGTCGAGTCAATCCCTAAAAGAGGTGCCGCAACTTTGATACAAGAAAAAGTAACAAGGGCAAACTCGATGATTCCAAAATTTACAAAGAAGAGTTATTATGGGTGTACGCACAAATTAAAAAGACACCCATTCTCACTCTTTTCGATAGTGCATCACAACGGAACTTTATGGCGAAGAACCTAAACTTGAAGACAACACCGCACCCTAAGTCGTACCCGTTACGATGGTGAAAGAAGGACATAGATTTGTAAATGTGTGCTGAGTGCACCTTTGGATTCGCCATTAACGAAAAATACATGGATCAGGTAACATGTGATGTTGTTCCATTAGATTATTGTCATGTTATATTTGGAAGTCTTTACCTATGGGATAGGGATGCCACTTTCTCTCAACGAGAAAATTATTGGAGGCTGGTGAAAGATGGAAAAGGGTACTGCATCCAAGTTTCTAAAGAGAAGAAGAAACCACAACTTATGGTTGCACAACAAACAAAGCACTTGGTACAAACAAGTCAGAAATTTAGTCTACTCATGGTTCGACAAGTTGTCAAAGAACCTAGCAAACGGGTTTGTGTAAACTCTTGCGAGTGCACTATAATCAAAAAGAAAGAACTACCACTACGGTTGGAAGGGTTTGAAGACACCCTGCAGGAACTTCAAAGGCTACCACCACAACAAGCTAACCAGATGCTCAAGTACCGAAAGCACGGTACAAGGAACGTTACATTAAGCATTAAACTGCGACATATCTTTCAAGTTGGACATGACAGGTCAACTATTGGGAAACTCAGATTCGAAGGCCCTGATAAGAAGTTGAAACTAATCCGCAATGGCCCAACTAGAATTTTGGAACAATATGACACTAATTCTTTTAAGCTATATCTACCAAACTACATGAAGACATTCTCAACAACAATTGCCGAGAATCTTAAGCTCTTTAAACCTTTCTCACCTGATGAGCAAAAATAGTCGCCATCGTTACCAGTTGTGCAAGACTTAGTTCCAAGTGAAATATCAAAGAAAGTATTGGTTCTTGACAAGAGGACAGCAGGACTAGGAGTTGGAAAACGAGAACTGTTACAAGTTTGTCCTTACAAAAAAAGTTGTAAGCATTCAAAGTGGTATTCGAGCGAGCAGCTGCATGCTACATTTCCCTACCTCATTTTAATGCTTTTGAGGGATCAAAAGCCTTTTGTATTAAAGGAAAACGTTGTAAAACTCTTTAGATTAAGCAATCAGTTAAGGTTTACATCGTAATCTATTCGTTCGTTTATTCTATATGTGTGGTTGTTCTATATCTATCATATTGGTGTCCAGAAGTTAATCATTATAATTAAAGCAAAAAATCTGTAAGCGAAAGTAATGGGTCATACCTTAATGAGCCAACGTGATACCGTCAGATCCTTCACACTACGAACTGCACTCAGGAATTTCATCATCTTTTCAGCATATCGTACCTTATCCTCTGCAGTAATCTCTTCATATGCCCCTGGTTCTTCTTGTTCGTCGCTGAGATCTATTGCCATTGTAATATCACAAGTAGCTAGAGAAGAGATGTTCTCCAGAGCATAGTCAAATCCACGAGTCATGTCACTTTCGCAAAAGAATGATGTGAGAAGTGGAGCATAAAACCTGACTCTCCACCCTCCTATTGAGCTATATGCATTGTGTTTCAGTATCAAATGCTTAAGGCTAGGAGTGTGAATATCAACTAGATCCATAGTTGACTGTGTTATTGTCAATGATTCTAGAACAGGACAGCTTGATAAGAACTTCCTGGTTGAGTTTTGATCACAAATCGCAACCCATTTAAGCTTCAGATATTTGAGGTTAGGTAAATCAAAAGAATTAGGTAAAGTAATGACCGTCGCTGGCCAACTAGAGTCGCAACGCAACACCAATTTCGTTAACGACTTGCAAGTAAAGATACACGGAGGTAACTTGGTTTCTAGAGGTAGAGGAAGATCAAGATACAGTTCCTGAATGTTGCGTCTTACAACAGCAAGCATCCAAGTATCAAGGGGAAAGTTCATTTCAGTAAACGGTTCCATATACTCATGACAAATTAGACGAAGCTTCTGTATATCACAGCTATTATCACGAAGCATGAGTACCCTTTCTACAAAATACATAAAGTCATCGGCATCGTTATGCAACTTTTTGAATGGTCTGGCAGATTTGTGGGTAATTGATATGGTGCGGAGAGGAGTCCACATATATCTCCATTTCTTTGACAAAACACTAGTCTGAATTGCAAATTTCATGTCCATGAAAGATAGAATGTGTTGAATGAGTGATTCTGGCAAATTGGTAAGTCTATCTACTGATTCTACTCCATCATACTCAGAAATTGGAGAAATTTCTGTTTCTTCTTCCATGGATTGCAAATGACTTACTCAACAGTCTGCACAGAAGTAAAAACCCTAAAATGAAAGTGAAGAAATTTCTGTTTCCTCCATGGATTTTGTTCTACTACTTTAAAGTCTGCACAGATGTAAAAACCCTAAAATGAAATTGAGAATTGCAGATGTTCAGAAATACCTGAAATGATTAAATCCAGAACCAATAATGGCTTGACTAGAATTCTGTAAAATCCTCCTCAACTCAATTCCTTTGGATTTTGATTAAGAACGGTTTTGCTCCAACACAAGGGTTTTGTGGAAGCCTGAGCTAAAATAAAGAAATTAGGTGCACCAGTGCTTTTAACGGTACTTGTTAACAGACCGGGCCAAAACACCGGGCCCAAAACCAACCCTCACAAAATGGTGGACTCCACCTGATTGGATTAGCCAAGGCCGATCCATTTTAGGTGGGCAGGCTTTTGGTTATTCGGTAAGTCTACATTGAGTCATTGACACTCGAAAATCTAGAGGAAAATCTCACAGTAAGATCCGACGGACAGTACTTTGCGCGCATAGCATCGGAATTAGTAATGGGTAAAAGTGCGACCATATAAACTCTTCTTGTGATGGGCGGGATTTTCGCCTGGATTTTATCTCCGGACCAATATGATTTTTATTTATTTATTTTTTCTAAATGCTTTTATTCTGGTGATGATACCAGTGATCTGACAACGAAACACGTCAACACTAAATTTGTTACCGATTAAAAAAAACTAATTTTTTATTGGGACCATGGTGTTTAAATAGGGGCTATGGTCCTAAAAAATTGGCAAAGCCCTAAACCTACACACTAGAACACCAAACCCTCTCTCTACAAGTTTCTTTCACACCAATATTGACCTTCACGGTAGCACCGACCCTTCCTCACAAAGA
The DNA here is from genome assembly GCA_023529015.1 of Papaver nudicaule. Taxonomy (NCBI): domain Eukaryota; kingdom Viridiplantae; phylum Streptophyta; class Magnoliopsida; order Ranunculales; family Papaveraceae; genus Papaver; species Papaver nudicaule. The sequence goes on from JAJJMA010086927.1 coordinate 19,035, forward strand.
GACCAAAAACCTAAGCACAAGGCTTTACCACTCTTCTAGGTTGGATATCTCTACACATACAATTCTAGTCATATATATAGAGAATACAAGCTTGGCCACCAAGTCTTAGTCTCCAACAAGGAAACTCAAACTATTCCCTAATATAATTATGGAACCAAACTAAACATGGAATGGGCCTTATTAGGAAACCCATCGATTTCCTAACAATCTCCACCTCGGATCATGCTTCACAAGCATGAGACGATCACAGGAAATCACCTCCATCTTCCAAGAGTTTTTTCACCATCTCTATATACCACTAGAATTACTTCGAAGCTTACATCCGAACTTCCATCTTCATAGAACCATCTCTTTGACCAAAATGCCATGACGTTAGTAAAATCTTCAAACCATCTTCTTCTGAAGAACACTTGTGAACTGGCCACGTTTCACAAACACCTTGAAAATCTTCAATCACCGTCAACGAATCCTTGCACAGACTCCACCATTGATCATCAAGAGAACCATCCAGAAGAATCACCGTTAGCTCCACCTAACTAGTAAGCTAACAACATATTGAACTCTAACTCAGAAAGGAAAAATTAGATTCAACATCATACTCCAGCACATGTCAAGATTACCGTATATCTGAAACAAACCATTAGACATCTCCACTATGATTAACAAGCTTTAATCCTTTAGCGATTCCCAAAGCCATCACCAATCTGACATACTTTTTTACCACCATCACACCCAATATACTCGCTAACAATATATACTGTGTGAACACCCATAATACTGTGGTACATGCTTCCGAGATCGGGCACATTCTTGATATCACGTGCAAGCCATCAAGAATACTTAACATATATATTTAAGAACGTAAATATATAACATCTCGTGCATAACTTCGAAGCGTTGCTGGACTTGCTTCTACATGAGACCTCACAGCCCCATCCTTTCTTCAAACTTTGTAACCCCATTCTTTATAGTATATGGCTACTAACACTCTTCAAGAAGTAAATATGCATTCCACCTCATTCAGCTTTATCCTGCATCCCATACTACATCATAAAACCAAACAAAGAACATACACCTCTACCAAAGTTGAACCTCCGACTTTTAAATCACATCACAAATCCATCTTTGTGTAAACACCGGTTGACAAATTATTTTCACATATTTCTCCACCCGAACAATAAACCATCGTTCAATTCCAGATTCAATCACTCCCGCCCATCCAACGGCTCTGATACCAATTGTTGGGGAAATTGGTATCCCTACCGCAGCGGAAAACAGGATCACAAGGGCAGTTGGTGATTTGAACCATACACGGAAAAATAAGAATATAAACAGAAGATAAGCAAGCACACAACCACAACACAAGATATACGTGGTTCACCTTTGCAGGCTACTCCACGACCAACACCACCAGAGAAACTTCTATTACTATCAAGACCATTACATGTTACAGAAGACCTAAACCGAAGAGTTACCAAGACATACCTCAGACACCATTGAGAAACCTTAGAAATCAACTCTCTAAACCATTCTCCAAACCATCCTCATACATCTTCTCTTCTACACCTTCTTCATAGTTGTCGATAACAGAGAGAAACCCGGTTTAGGGCAAAGCCCTAAACCTACACACTAGAACACCAAACCCTCTCTCTACAAGTTTCTTTCACATCAATATTGACCTTCACGGTAGCACCGACCCTTCCTAACAAAGAGACCAAAAACCTAAGCACAAGACTTTACCACTCTTCTAGGTTGGATATCTCTACACATACAATTCTAGTCCTATATATAGAGAATACAAACTTGGCCACCAAGTCTTAGTCTCCAACAAGGAAACTCAAACTATTCCCTAATATAATTATGGAACCAAACTAAACATGGAATGAGCCTTATTAGGAAACCTATCGATTTCCTAACACTCCGTAGTTTCGCATCACCCATACTTCCCTACCAATCCCCTTTACATGCAAAATCAAAGAAAGGTTTCCTTGTAACACTGCCACATCCATATACCAAAGGTACTCATTCTCTTGAGCTTCTTTTGGTAGTTGGAATTCTACGAATTTCTCGTTGCTCATATCCAAAGATATTAGAGTTTCCGAAAGTGTTCTCGGGTTCTGACTAACAAATGAAAATTTCCATTGATTAAAACCCCACACCTCACTCTGTAGAAGCAGTAGAGTTTGTTTTGGATGCTTTTCCATGATTTTGTTCTTAAGGTATAGACTTCCATTTCAAGAGGTTCGCGGCCAACAATGTTTACCAACATGTAATCGTCAACCATATAATCATAAACAAAAGTAGTATCTCCAAGAAGCGGCTTGTTGGGTGGATTAGGTATTATTTTGTACTCTGTAAAACAATCGCTTACCATAGTTACTATTACTTTCCAACCATACGCAAACCAAACCATTACAAGAACCAACCAGCTTATAAACATCAAGTTCAGATTTGAACGGGTAATCTAATTCAACACAATTTTCATGCAAATCTTTTGTAGGCGATGATGATCTTAATGAATGATAACTCATGGCGCAGACCACGTCTTGTCCCTCTTGATAAGATGTAATTATGAGACTAGGGTCATTCTTTTGGACTAAAATACGGTGGGATTTGACAAAACTAGAATCAGTAATTAGTTGAAACCAAGACTTGCAGACACACTTACATCTAAGTAATGATTTCACCGGTAACCTTAACAAGATGTCAAAGTGGAGATCTTCTGGAAGGCTAGACATGATTTCTAAATTGTATTCTAATTAAGTGTAATGTAAAGGGTAATTTAGTATATTCCACTCTTTTTTGACACCCCATAGCAAGTATCCCTAGATAGGTTTAAAATTCTATGGGGCCAAATTTAATTAGGTATTTAAAACTCTAGCTAGCCTGTACACCATGAAGCAACATTCATACATATCTAACAAACTAACTGGATCAACAACAAAAAATGAAGGGAGATAAGAAATGAAGCATAAACAGTTTTCGGATATAGAAGATTAGCACCAATTCAAGTCATCTACAAAGGTAATTGACGAGCACTATCACCTATTAAAATGTATATTAATGCATGTAATGTAACTATCATTTAAACAATATATTTAAACAATGTAAACTGATGTGCAGTTCTCAACTAAACGAGAGTAGGATATCATGGTCATCAGATAAACCAGAAATTAAGATAAGGAGAGTATGATAAGATAGACAATACATAGGAAGCAATGGTGACATTTCATTATTGTAAGGCTTGTTCCAATAAATTTCTCTGAATTTCTCTATCTTTTTTACAGTTCACATATTGACCAGAGTTAAGTGACACTAGGCTCTCAACAAAATTCTCTATTTCACACATATTACTTACAGATTTGAATTCTCCAAAAGTTGAATGCACCGAGTCATATAAAACTAAATTTTGGCCCATCACAAGTAGAATCTCACCATTTTCAAAAGACCGAATCAACCTCACCGAGCAATACTGGTGTGTTATTGTGTAATGGGTAATGACATGACTTTTCGTCCATGATTCTTGAACTCCGTAATTTCGCATCACCCATACTTCCCTACGGCCATTTACATGCACAAGCAAAGTAAGATTTCCTTCTAGCACTCCAACATCAATTAACAAACGGTACCCATTCTCTTGAGCTTCTTTTGGAAGTTGGAATTCTACGAATTTATCGTTTCTCATATCCAAAGATAATACAGTTTTGGAAAAGTGTTCTCGGTTTCTGACTAACAAATGAAAATTTCCATTGATTACCACCTTACACCCCATTCCGTAGTAGCAATAGAGGTTGTTTTGAGTGCTTTTCCATGAGTTTGTTCCTAACGTATAGACCACCATTTGAAGTGGTGCATAGTGTACAATATGTACCAACATGTAATTTTCAGCCATATAATCATAAACAAAAGTTTTATCTCCAGCAAAGAACTGCTTGTTGGGTGGATTAGGTATTATTTTGTACTCTGTAGTAGCAGGGTTCCAAACACAAAATAATCCTTTGGCATAATTGCGATTGCTTGTAACCATAAGCAAACCAAACCATTACAAGAACCAACCAGCTTACAAACAACCTTTTCAGATTTGAAGGGGTAATCTAATTCAACACAATTTCCATGCAAATTTTTTGTAGGAGATGATGATCTTAATGAATGATAACTCATGGCGGAGACAGCGTAATATTTTTTTGCCCCTTTATAAGATGTAAGAATGAGACTAGGATTATTCTTCTGGACAGAAATAAGGTGTGATTTGACAAAACTAGAATCAGTAATTAGGTTATACCAAGACTTGCAAACACACTTACATCTTTGTAACGACTTCACTGCTAACCTTAAAAAGATGTCAAGGTAGAGCTCTTCTGGAAGGCTGGACATGCTGTTTCTTCTCCTTCAGTTGCTTGCAGATTGAGAAACAAAAGTATTACCTAGGGTTTTCTCTTTTGAGGCCAGAGACCTCTTTTTAAAAGCTACGTTAGATGTTGGCTCTGATTTCCTAAATTAGTTTTTAACAAATCACACGTATTGGCCTACTATCAAGCCAGCCTTCCATGACTTTCAGTCCTTGTCCAGGACTTAATGCATAGTGCCAAGGGCTCTAAACTACTAAACATTTCCAATTGTCAAGCAAGACTGAATAAGATAGGCTTTCTCCTTGCAACCCTAAATTCTCTTTATCTCACCGGGGACGTGTCCAGATACCAATAATACGACGGCCCATGATCCAGGTCATTAGGAAAGAATTCTTAGAAAACCCTATTTGTACAAGGACAATAATCAGTTGGGAGCTTTGCGGCCGGAGAACATACAAACTGCAGCCGTCTGTGATTATGGAGAATTTGAGCAAGACAGATATCAAATCCATATTGGAATGCAGGAACGTATGCACACTCTGGCGGATTCTTTTGAAGAAACCAAAAACAGGTATGTTATTCTATTGTAGAGAACAATCTTCTCATCAGATGGTTAATTTAGATTTTACTGAACAACCACAAAAGTTTTACAAGATTGTCACAAAGATTTTGAAGAAACCAAAAACAGGTATGTTTTTCTTAAATTTGGGATTCTATTTAGAGAACAATCTTCTCATCAGATGGTTAATTTAGATTTTACTGAACAACCACAAAAGTTTTACAAGATTGTCACAAAGATTAGCAGTATAGATACTGACGTTTTGAATTTCAAATTGGTTGGTTCTTGCAATGGTTCGGTATGTTTTTGTGAGTGCCAATCGTCCGTGATGTATGATGTTGTGTGCATATCTAATCCTATTTCAGTTGTTTTAAATCTCAGTTGCTCACGTAGGAGTTTTCTAATATCCTTGTTTTGCGTTGCAGACTGATCAGATGTTATCACTTTCAAATGATCGCAGACTGATCAGATGTTATCACTTTCAATTGATCGAAAGAAGAGGTAGAATTCAATTGACAATGGAGGAACTTGTGTCTTCAGCTCAAAATACATCTGTAAGTCTAACCTATTAAGCTAGATCAGATTCATTAACTAGAGCATGCAGGTTTTATACCATGAGTTGCACACTCGACCGTTTGAGCTATATCATAGGCGAAGACTTGAGGAAATAGAATCTTTGCAGCTCCTTGTAAGTTACTTAAGATTTTTTTTTAGGAATTCATCATACATCATTTGGTCACCTGAAACGATACAAATCCAATCAAAATTATCAACATGTAAATTATATGGACCGACTATGGCATCCGTATCCTGAAGAGTATGCGAGGTCATACCTGATACCATGAAAGGTGCCACCTAAAATCCTCAACTTACACCCATTTGGAGTTCCTCAGGTTGCACCCTTTTAGAGTTGTCCTAGCAATACAAGATGGTGATCACCAGAGCCGTTCCTGTAAAAAACATGGCCCTGTGCGAACTTCAAAAAAAGGCCCTAAAATTTTTTTCTCGCCGACAATTTTCTTAAACTCTTAGTCTTAACCATAGCTCAAACAAACAACTTACCCGGTTGGCAATTACAGCAATAATCCCAAATTCCCAATCCCAACCAAAGTACTCCCCAGTCTCCAATATCACCTACAAAACAGCAGAAACAAGCAGCCAATGGACAGTCAAATAAAACAGTACACAACAACAAAGAACAAATCAACAAATCAACAAGAAGCAACCAATGGACAGTGAAAATCTAAGTCAAATAAATCAGTACACAAGTAACACAACAACAAAGAACAAATCAACGAAATAAAAAACATACACAGCAGTAGCTTGTTTTTACAGCAAAATTGAAATCGACACATGATTTCTCAATGCAAATACATAAGAAAACACATTTGTATATCTAGAAAACACAAACTGTACTAGTTTTCTCACCACATTGCAAATTTTTCAAGCATGACTTTTCCTGATTTGGGTCTATTCACAATTCTTACGTAAAAACCAAGCAAATCCACAAATCAAACATGAATTTTACACTGAACACAGTAGCCCATGTTTTTTTTCCAGGGAATTGTGCAAGAAACAATTATAAGTTAGTCATAGACAGATAGACTCATAGAACAAAAAAATAAAATTTCAAAGGCAAAGGCACAAAGCAATCAAAATTTCAATTTCAAAGGCACACAAGAATCAAATTCAACAAAACAACCACTAGGTTTTCACATAAACTCTGCTGCCCACTTAAGAATTAGCATAAATTTTTCCTTTTTATGAATTTTGAGAACCCTAATTTACAAATTAATCCAAAATTTGGGGTTTCTTACCTGAATTTATTGTCTAACTTCAATCGCTCTCTCCTTGCCTTCTTACTTCAAGGTCTCAATAGAATTTATTTTGTTTTTCTTGATAGGAACTGGACAGGACAGGACTGGAAGAATCGAAGAACGCTGTTTTTTTTTTTCTTTGTTATGTTTGTATGTCGCGAGAGAAGAAGATGGAAGGAAAATAGGGTAAGTTTATGTTTTGGGGGCGTGTGTTTGACATGGGATGGGTGGGTAAACATGGGTGGGCAGCTTATAAATGTTAGCTATCCATGGCTAGGGGGGCATTGGTTTTACAAATAAAAGGCCCTAGCTAACTCCTGGGCCCTGTGCTTCGCACGGTTGGCACCTGCCCAGGAACGGCCCTGGTGATCACTTATAACCTTGTGGTAACGTTTAAGTCATGATATATAGACATAAGAAAATGATACAAAACTTAGGAAAACTGATATTATTTCTTATCAAATGAAAGACACTACAAATTATTTAAATCCATAGACAAACAATAATCTGAAAAACAAAATCTTAATGTTCGATAACTACTATTAAGAAAACCAGTAGTAAAAGATCTCAAAATGTGCTAGACATATACAAGGTATATTATTCAAACCTAACTAACAAAACCTGCCATAAGACAGTGATAAACTAACGTAAAACCCCTTCTATTTGTCCGAACGAAACGAGTCATCATTACAGTATTCCATGTGTCTTGGTCTTCTTTCATCTGGCGAATTTGTTTTTCTTGTTTTTGTGATTCTTCGCGAAGTGCTTTATTATCTTCATGAGTTGCACGTCTTTTTTTTTGTTTTCCTTCCTAGGACCTCAACATAAATCTCAGCTTCATCCATAGCTTTAGCCCTTCTTCCCTGTCTTGCTGTTGGAGAGCGAGCATTTTTCCCTACAAAATAAACACGTGTTAGTACTATAAAGATTTAATAGGGAGACAGACTAATAATTTTGAAAAGCGCCCAATCTAACTCTTTCTAAATATATAACTTTACATTGACTGCACGCCTCATCGCTTATCTAGATTCGTTCTTTAGTTACTTCATTAACCATGTAAGTGTGTATCTTATAGAATATTTGGATAAGGGAGAGATTTTTATTTTTTTTTCTCTTTTTTTTCATTGATTATCAATTGCAAGTTTTAAGATGATTGTACAACTAACCAGAGATTAGTAGATAGGGTTAACAAGTGCATACCAATTCATGACGCACAACGAAGGACATGGATCCACTGCAATGTTATACTTCATTTTTTTACCTGTTATTTGATCCGTCTATGGATCGTTTCTGCAGTTTTAATTTAAATTTTCAGTATATACATTAAAAAAGTGTATTTATAGAAGGCAAACTCAAATTAATATAAAATCTTTTCATCTGAATTAAAGTGGCTGCACATTCACGCCCACTTATACTGAGATACAACCTTGTATGACATGGCTTTTACTTTCTCGATGGGACGATCTTTCATCAAATTAGTGAAACAGGAGGACATCAAATTCCATGTGACTATTATATTTCGTTCCCATAGAGTTCTATAAAAAAGTCTATAATAAGGTAAAGTCATGTCTAACCAGAACTTGGCCTATAAAAGATAAAAATTAGATGTCATGTCGAACTATAATTTTTTTACCTTATACTTCAAACTATAGTTCGACACGAGATTCTAATTTTTATCTTCTTACAGCCCAAATTCTGGTTAGACATGACTTTTCCTTGTGTGTGGACTTTCTAGAACAAGTCCATGAGCAAGAAATATAATATCCACAAGAATATGATGTGTCCTCATATTTCACTGATTCGATGAAAGATCATCCCACCGAGAAAGTAAAAGCAATGTTGTACAAAGGTGTATTCCGGGATAAGTGGCGGCATGGCTATGTCGCCAGTATATTGATTTGAGTTTGCGTGCTATAATTTTTTTTTTAATGTATGTACTGATAACTTAAATTGAAACTGCAAAAACAATCGTTAGCCAGATCAAATATTAGGAAAAAAGTTAAGTATAACCATTGCAGTGGCTCCATGTCCTTCGTTGTGCGTCATAAAATGGTACACACTTGTTAACCATGTCTACTAATTTTCGTATAATCTATCTTAACGTTTGCAATTGTTAAACAATGAAAGAGAAAAATAAAGAAACGGGAGATCCCTCCCTTATCCAAGTATTTTTTAAGACACACACTTACATGATCGATGAAGTAACTAAAGAACGAAACTGGATAAACGATGAGACGTGCAGTCAATATGTAAGTTATATATGCTTTAAGAGTTAGATTGGTCTCCTTTCGGGATTATTAGGCTGAGTTTGGTATTGCTGTCAGTTTTTCAAAAGCGCTTTTCAGCTATTAAAAGTTGTGCTGTGCTTTTTGGAAAAAACAGTTGAGTGTTTGGTAAACCATAAATTAAAAAATAAAACAGATTAAAAAAACTATGAAATAGTGTTTGGTAAATATCATGTCCAACCATTGTTATTGTTCAAAATGACAAAAATGCACATACTTTTCATAATTGAATATTTTGACATTTATTCTTAGTTTTATTATTGATAAATATGTTTTATTAATTTCCCTAATACCAGTTAACCTTCCTGCATACCTCTATAGTCTTGGTAAAGCTTGGTGAAGGTGACGAAGATGTAGCATTAACACCTTATATATACCAACACAAACACAACAAATATAAAAAAAATCACAAATAATTTATGAATATATGAAGAATTTTCTTCCAAATGAAATATAGAATATAATTTGCAAATCATGATTATTATCAATAAAGATTAGAGATATTGAGAATAAAATTTCATAGTATCAAAGATTTAAGGGTATATTTTGTCATTTAATAATTATTGTAGGGTTATAAAATGAAATTAACATTGACATATTTTTTCAAAGTGCTTTTCAGCTTTTAAAAGCTCCTCCTGGGGAGCTTTTAAAAGCTGGCATAAATCCAAAGTGCTTTTCAAGAAAAGCACTTTGAAAAAATTTAACCAAACACCAAGTTAAAAAAATATTGCCTAATATAAATTTTGAAAGTGCTTTTAAAAAAAAAAAAGCAATACCAAACTCAGCCTTAGTCTGCCGGCCTCCCTATTTAAATCTCTATAGTAATAACACGTGTTATTTTGTAGGAAAAAAATGCTCGCGCAAGGCAGGGAAAAAAGGTCGGGCTAAAGCTAGGGTGAAGCTTAGATTTGTGCTAAGATCCTAGGAAGAAAAAAAAAGACGTGCAATTGACACTGTTCTCATGAAAAGAATGAACCATTTCGCGAACAATTACGAAAACAAGAAAAACAAATTCGCAAGATGAAAGAATACCAAGACGCACGGAATACTTTAATGATGACTTTTTTTTTTTAAAGTACGGATATTATATAACTAGTTCAACTGACAGTAAAGTACAACTCGTGGTGTAGTAACACCCATTCTATCATTGTTTAAGATATTATATAAGAACGGTGGTGTGACTGCTTCCCAGATAACTGTTGATGTATTCTTTGGATCACAATTTTGTCGTCGAACTGCTTCGTTAGCCAACCCATCTGTTGCCTGGTTAGCCTCCCGAAACACATGTGAAAGTGTAATGCTCCTAGTCCCCACTTGTGCCA
>JAJJMA010086927.1:29766-46093 GCA_023529015.1 Papaver nudicaule
ATTCCACCCATTCCTTGATTCCCATATAGTAATCATAATCCAAGCAGTACAACCCTTAACCATCATCTCCCATTCCTGAGAAGGATCCCCCCAAGGAATAAGCCCCTTTAATGATGACTAGTTTTGCGAATTGTTCAGATCAATAGTAGGGGCTATACGTTAGCTTTTCACAGCCTTATGGATACTTTAGTTAGGTTCGAATAATATACATTGTACAAGTCTATATTGGCTGCACACCTCATCGCTTATCCAGTTTCGTTCTTCTCCCATTTTTTTTTCTCTTCATGTTTCATTGATTATCAATTGTAAGTGTTAAGATAGATTATATTATACAACTAACTAGAGATTAGTAGATAGGGTTAACAAGTGCATACCATTTCATGACGCACAACAAAGGACATAGAGTCACTTCAATGTTATACTTAAATTTTTTTCCTGTTATTTGATCCGTCTATGGATCGTTTCTGCAGTTTTAATTTAAATTATCAGAACATACATTAAAAAAGTGTATTTATGCAAGCAAACTCAAATCAATGTAACACCTTAAATTCATCTGAATTAAGGTGGTTGCACATTCACGCCCACTTATCCTGGGATACAGCTTTGTACGACATGGCTTTTACTTCCTAGCTAGATGGGATGATCTTTCATCAAATTAGTGAAATAAGCGGACATCAAATTCCATGTGACTATTATAATTCTTTCCAATGGTGTTCTGCAAGAAATTCCACACATAAGGTAAAGTCATGTCTTACCAGATTGTAAAAAGATAAAAATTAGATGTCATGTCGAACTATAACTTTTTTTACCTTATACTTGAAACTATAGTTCGACACGAGATTTTAATTTTTATCTTCTTTCAAGCCAAATTCTAGTTAGACATGACTTTACTTTATGTGTGGACTTTCTTGAACAAGTTCATGGGCAAGAAATATAATAGCCACAAGAATATGATGTCCTCCTATTTCACTGATTTGATAAAAGATCATCCCATTGAAGAAATAAAAACAATGTTCTACAAAGGTGTATTCCAGGAAAAGTGGCGGCGTGGCTGTGGTGCCACTACATTGATTTGAGTTTGCCTGCTATAAATACATTTTTTTTATGTATGTACCGGTAACTTAGATTGAAACTGCAAAATAATCGTTAGCAAGATCAAATATTAGGAAAAAAGTTAAGTATAACCATTGCAATGGCTCCATGTCCGTTGTGCGTCACTTGTTAACCATGTCTACTAATGTCTACTGATTTCCATATAATCTATCTTAACGTTTGTGATTGTTAAACAATGAAAGAGAAAAAGAAAGAAACGGGAGATCCCTCCCTTATCCAAGTATTTTTTAAGACACACTTACATGATTGATGAAGTACCTAAAGAACGAAACTGGATAAACGATGAGACGTGCAGTCAATACATGCAATTGTTATTTTGTAGGAAAAAATGCTCGCTCTCCAACTGCAAGGCAGGGAAGAAGGGCCGGGCTGAAGCTTGGGATGAAGCTGAGATTTGTGCTGAGATCCTAGGAAGAAAAAAAAACATGCAATTGATACTCTTGCTCATGAAAAGAATGAAGCATTTCGCGAACAATTACGACAACAAGAATAACAAATTCGCAAAATGAAAGAATACCAAGACGCATGGAATACTTTAATGATGACTAGTTTTGCGAATTGTTCAGACCAATAGTAGGGGTTATACGTTAGCTTTTCACAGCCTTATGGATACTTTTGTTAGTTAGGTTCGAATAATATACATTGTACAAGTCTATCACATTTTGAGGTCTTTTACTACTCAGTTTTCTTAATAATAGTTACCGAAAATTCAGATTTTGTCTTTCAAATTATTGTTTGTCTATGGATTTAAATTGCTTGTAGTGTCTTTCATTTGATAAGCAATAAAACCATATTTCCTAATTTTTTTATCTTCCTCTTAATTCTATATATAATTATGACATTAAACGTTATCCCAAAGTTATAAGTGATCACCATCTTGTATTGTTGGGACAACTCTAAAAGGGTGCAAGTTGAGGATTTAAAGTGGCACCTTTCATGGTATCAGGTATGACCTCACACAATTTTCTGGATACAGATGCCATAGTCAGTCCATATACTTTACATGTTAATAATTTTGATTAGTAACCAAACTATTCCTCTTGCGGTCGTCCGTCCATGGGCAACCATTTCCAAACATAGTCGTCTTTAATATATGAAGGCTTCCGAAGCTTTCTTTGAATCTTTAGACATTTTCGCTCGACTTATAATTTTTTTTTTTTTCTGAACGAACTAGTTTGACGTAACCTCTCAAAATTTTGAACCTATACTTCAATGATTTAGTTATGAAGTATTCATTTATTAATTTGTCTAAGTGTGAGAGAAACTTGTTTATAATTGCATAAAAACTTCTCTGTTTAAAAATATACTTCAACATTCAAAAATTGTCATTTAGTCTTGGACGACTACACAATTTGAAGGTTAGTACCGAACTTTTGCTTTTAAAGTCGTCCTTCCATGGACGACCATTTCCGAACCTAGTCGTGTATGATAAAACTAGAGATGGTGAACATTATTATTGCTACCAGATAGAATAGACGTTACTGGAATGTTAGGCTCTCATATAAGGAATGTGGAATCGAGTCTATAGGCTCTAGCAAAGTTTGGCGATCTCAATTTTTTTTTTTTTTTTTTTTTTTTTTTTTTTTTTTTTTTAAAGTGGAATTCATCTTTTATTAATCATCATCAACTGAAAGAAGGTTACAAGAATTGGATGGGAGTCTAGCAACAAGCTGAGCTCCAATCCCTTTTTGAAGTACAACTCCTATCCTATGGAAAAGAAAATCCCCAACTACGACGTTCCCATCATGGCTCGCCATATAGTTGCGTAATCTTTTCAGAAACTCCACCGTGTCACTACCCAACTCCCCCAAGGTAGAAAAAGCAAGCACACCAAGACCAAAGCCCTGAGCAGTACATTTCTCTAGATATTTGTCTTTTTTCCGAATGACAGCATCATCGACTGCCTTGCCCGGAACAAAAGCACGCACCCCAACGCCTGTAAAAGGTGAAACAACTGTGATGTCCATACACATCGTGTCCGTTATCCCAGTTGTACACCAAGACATCTGCAGGTCTCAAAGCTACACCGCTATCCGAGAGGAACCCCAAATCAACCTCTTTCCTAGCTGGGACACCCGCACGATAACAAATATCAGCGAAGGTATCACGAACCAGGTCATGTCTATACTTGGTTATTTTTTATTTATTTATTTATTTTTTTTTTGACAGACAAAGGGCAAGATTCATTAGAAATAGTCACTAAAGTAGTGACAGGGATGAATTACCGCATCTCAGTTCAGATGTTGGTTTAGGGATACTGGGTATAAAGAATTATAGTTGGAATGGCTCTGACAATGCTTCAGAAAAAAGAAAAAAACCAGCCGGCAAATGGATGGAGAGGCCCGCATTCATAGTAGTTTGAGAAGTCATACACTAAAAGCTCTAAGTTGTAAAAGCCCCCACGTCGCGCGGTGACAATACCACGACTTCCTATTGGCCGAGAAAGGGAGTTTGGGAGGGAGGCATTGTGAGAAGGACACTTGGCGTTTTTTGATTGGTTGAAAAAAAGCTACACTCCATCGAAACTTCTTCAAAATATCACCCACATAAGTGACGTACACCCACTTTACCTAACTCAAATTTAGACTAATTAATATTTGACAAGTGTGTGTCTTAAACTAGCTCCGTTAAAAAAAAAAGTTACCTATGTTAAGCCTCAACCCCTTTTTGGTCTTTTCACATACCGACCGGGGCCTGTTTCCGTCTTTTTACAACAAAATAGATTTCGTCCGCTTCATATAAAATTGTAATTTCTTTCTCTCTGATTTCTCCCAAATCTCTCTGATTTCTCCCAAATCTCTTTGAATTGGAATGATAACCCTTCTCAGGCGCTCAAAACACTCGGCAATGGAAGATTCAGAAGAAGTTAACATAAGCAGAGAAGGAGGTATTAGGTCTTTCTTATTCTTCTATCTCAATTTCTGTATTGATTGTGTAACATGATTTCTTTCACAGCTAAAGCAGCCTTATCTGATGCTGTAAATCAATATTTTAAGTACTAAATAAATCTGACCTATTTGAATCTCTTTCTCATATTCTAAAGCTCTACATAATCGTCGTTCAGTAAATATTGTACATTCAATGATTGGGTATGCTTTTGAAACTTTTGAAGCTTTCTGTGAATTTCTTCCTCAGGTATGCTTTTTAATCTATCACTTTTTATTTTTTTCCGTTTGTGTTATTCGTTTGTGGTGATGGTGTTGGGAAAACTCGAATTAAGTTTGGTGTTAGGTTTTATTGTTTTCATCGTATGGCTCTTATATTAAGCTACTGTAAGGTAAATTATGAATTTGTTTTGAATTATAGATAAACCCTAGATTGTTTTGTACGATAAACCCTAGATTTAGAACTATACCAAAGAAATAGTTAATTTTTCTCTAATTAGATTTGATGATTGTAAAGGAATTTCTTTCTCGCTTGATTTCCTTTGTAGATTTTCGAGATTCAGTTTATGTTCTTTCCCTCAGGTCTTCTTTGCTTTGTGTTTTTCATTCTTACGATATTAGTCTCTGATGGGATTAATCTTTGTTAAGCAGTGAAATAGCGAACACGATTGGTGATTCTTCATCTAATTCCCGGATGGTCTTTTCGTCTGTTGATTGTTGTTTGCTTTGTGTGTTCTTTCCATCAACTTGATTGATTGATTGATGTAGTTATTAATCTCCGTTGGCTTCAATTGTATTGACAGGGTTTTTGAGGCGAAGAAAATGAGAAGTGGAATAAGGTAAGCTGATATCTTCCCACTGAGCAAAACACTCTGGAATTCTAATGGTGATAATGTTCCTTTAAATTTGTTTCAGATTTTAAGTAAATTTTTTGCAAGAAATTACAACTGGAATGTTGAACCTTCAGTAAGATTAATGCTTTCAAGGCCTAACTAATGATAAGCTCTCTTCATATCACCATCTTTACAATTGAATTCAAGCTCACAAATTACAAACTTCGTTGCAACTCTGGAATTTCAGTCAGTAGTCATAAAATTGTCTACAACTATTTCTTTTAAAGTGCGTGCTATTCGCCTATTACGTAATCATTATTGGTTATGATTTCTTATCCTTAAAGTTTCTGGCTATCTGTGACTTGATGCAGATCACATCTCTTTATGGTGGTCCGGTAGAACTCCTTTTTGTGGCGGAAAGCACGGAAGACCCTGCTTATCGTGATGTGTCTCGCCTGATCACTAAGTTTAAGGTATTTATCGTCAGATGACCTTATTTTTACTCATAAATTTGAGTTGTGAGGCTTACATTCCATGGATGAAAGGATCTGGTATGATTATGGAAGAAGACGATTTACGCCACCGTAGAAAGGCTTACATTCGTAGCTAATTGAGACCAAAAACAATTTTCTTATCATTTCTAGGTAATTGAGACCAACCTTTTATGCAGGTATACTAGATCATTTGCACCTGTTGTAGCTGTTCTAGCGGAACATACTTCAAACAATACTGTGTTTCACCTGTTGCTAAATCAGAAATAAATTGTTTGTTTTTTTGCTCGATTTGTTCGTTGTTAAATAAATGATTGCAATGATATGTATTCACTGAGAATTTTGTGCACACTTTGTTGGCACAACTGTGTACTGAGAAAATCATGGCAGGGCTGGCAGATTGTTATAGATTAAATATTAATCTTATCATCTGTTCTTTTATGAAATTGCAACGCTTCTTTGGTTCGGTGCATCTGCAATTGTCCAGTTTACTCATATACCGTATGGAAGTACTTACTAATTGCACGATTTTGTAGTGGTGAAAAGTTATGGTTTGTAAACTAATTTTGTGGAGTATATGCCTATTTCTGACCATTTTGATCTCTTCAATTCTTTATCTTTGTTGGATATCTCTAGAATTCTGATCATTCTTTACCTTTGTTGGATATTTCCCCTAATTCTGACCACAATTGTTGGTATTGTAGTTAGTTTTAAATAGAACACCTTTCATTTTTCATTTTTGAGTAGCAGACTGGGATTTCATTTAATTGGGAAGGGTGGCACATTGCACTTCGTCTGTTATTTGTGTTTGATACTTCCCCATTTTCTAAAATGTTTTTCCTGTTGACAAGCCACTCTATGTAAATGTCAATCTTTTTATGCCTTTAAGGATGACTAATTTTTTCAGATTTTATGTTTTCACAGGGATTGTATTACAAGATCAGTAACTCCAGATTCCGAGTCCATATTCAATTTAAGTTGGCTAAAAATTGACCGGTGTCCCTCCCTCATCATTGTCACAATCTGTTTCTGGAGTCTTGCATTTATTAGAAAGGTACAATATGTGTCACTCTGAACGTATACGTCTTTTACCACTATGGGTAGAGGTTGTGTGCTTTCTGATTTGGTTGTGATTTCACTAATTATAACATATTTCAGTGAAATCGAGGTGGATGTCCTGCAGGGGCCATAGCATCTGAATACATCTCACAACCGAATTTGAAATGAAACTGGCTTCAGTTTATGATGCTGAGGTTTTGGATGCACACGTGATGGTGCGTGACTTCAGAATCAACATGGTATATAGCTTATGAGGTGTGGAGTTTACAACTGTTACAAGTATCCCATTGAACATGCGTCTTAATAAGTAAATATCAACTGACATATCTTTAAATGCTAATTCCAAGTGGTACATATAGACTTAGTGCATGCCTTTACTATAATACCTACAGAAATGTTGTACAAGTGTTTTTGATGTTGCTTTGCAGTTCCTTGGTCCCTCGGTTTGATTCACGTTAGTCATTTTAGTGTGGCTAACAGATCAGGGCCATCAGGCTTTCTCTTATTTCAAGTCACTGATCCCTTTCATGTTGTTGTTATTCAAATATGACTGCTCTCTATTTCACTCTCCCATATGAGGTTCTTTCGCATTCATACCATGTAGTTTTCTGTTTCAGGTATATATGACAAGGAAGATGTAATGCTAAGATTGTGATCTCAACCTTCTTTAATACAAGTTGCTCAGGTGAGTTTTTCCCATATGGGTGCTTTACCTAAATTAAGTTACCAAAATGCAAAGGGATTCTAAACAAGGATTTTCTATGATGTTTTTTTTTTTTTTAATTTCTTAATGGTTTTTAAAACTGAAATGAAGAAGAAATTGAGATTAGGAACTCGATAGACTTTAAACTTATGAAATACTTTTATATAGTTATACCATTCATTTTGTTGAGAGTGCAATCATTTGCCAAATAAATCTTATAAATTCTAATGGCTTGAAATTTTATTTGTATTTTTATGACCATCCGTACTTCTAATACCTTATTTTTCTGTGTTCATAGTCACAATCAAGGAACCCAATTTATAGTTTGCCTTTAGATTTTTTCGGTGCTTGATTTTTAAAATCACACACTTGAAAATTCGATGGCACTGAGGGTGCCTTATATGCAGTTTGAATTTCAGTTCTTGCCACCACCGACACTTTTGATACTCTAGAAATAAGGTAATTCAGTAGACTAGATAAATTTGGTGGTGACTGTGGTTGTGGGGGGATTTGTAGGAAGTTTGAACGCTCTTTAAAGAACCACCACCATCACTTTTGATACTGTAGAAATAATGCGTAGAAGACTATATCAACTAATTTGCATAGCCATGTAGAGTATCAAGTAATGGATGTAGGGCAAACCATGTATAAGTAAATAATTGTAAGAGAGGACTTCCGAGTTTGTATGAAGGGGTGTAGTGAGAATAGATGGCAGAAAATAGAAATTGGCGGAGCTGATGATGTTTTTGTTGCGGATATTAGGGATGCTGAGAGTATTGTACATGCATTTCATGCAGGGAAGTATTGTTTTATTTGTTCAACTTATCATGAGATGTTCTAGAACATGAATCTCTAAGTTAACTTGCTTATTAGAAAACATGTATCTCTAAGTTTACCATAGCAATTTTGCTTTCAGTTGAAACTTGCAAAAGCAATTGAAGATCAGAACTATGTTTTAGTATTTTAACTTTGAGATCATCATTCTAGATAGGAGAACAACACAGCGAGATGACATTACTATTAGGAAAACTATTTATATCTCTGGCATAGTTCAACAGGTATATGTATTCTTGGATCCCGACGTCCACGAGTAATTTTGCTAGCTTGGTCATTTGCCTACAGGAGAACAGCTTGCAACACTCATTAATTACGTAATCATAGTGATCTGTAATTCTCCATGAAAAGTTCTTTTTGATTTTGAACTGTGATTGGTAAAGTATGAGTTTATCGAAACTTATGAATAACTGACTACGTAAATGCAGCTTCATTAGTATAAAGCTGTTCCTTAAACTCCCTTTGATCATTTATACAATTGTGTTACTCTTTTTCTCCGTTACTATTTGGATAGTATGTTAGCACATTACCATACCGTTCACACATGTAATCAATGTACTTGCTGTCTTAGCTCAAATGGAAGAGCACATGGTTGTCAACCATGTAGTTGTGGGTTCGACTCCCACAGATAGTATTGCTATTTGAATTAAGAGGGGTGTCATATCTCATCTAGGTGGTAATTGGGAAGCATCTAAATGTAAGAAGCTAACTCAAATTCTCCATGAACTCTTTCATAATTGATATTGGAGTACTTGACATGAGGGCAAATATTTGAAAGGAGCAGCTCAACTTTCATCTTCCACGGTGAAACTGCGGACATTGTGGAGGCAGGAAGCATTTTCGTCATCTTTGATCATTGAGCGGCGGATTTACGTTATATATTGAACCTTCAATGCAATTTATGCCATATTTCAGCATATTTATATGGTTTTAAGTACAATTGTGTTTAGAATTTCTATTTTTAGCAGCAGATTCCTTAGGAACATAATATTCACCAACGGATTTTAGACTCCAAGGTTAATTGAGGGACTTAAAGGACAAATAATAGGAAATTGTCAAGAAACTGTCAGAGTAATTGGTTCTCTTGGTACTAATTGGGTATTGTTATGTCAAAAGATATGGATCCACATTCAAAGGATTGCCAGGAGAATGATGGTTCTCCCAGCAAATTTAGTTCGAGGTATGCGAAGTGGGAACCGGTATCCGATTGTCAATTCGAATTAAAGACCATCTTCTTCTAATTATTCTCTATGTGTTAGACTGGATAATGCTATGTCTAGCTCGAAAGGAGAACGAATTAGTATCCTCTAAATCCAACAGTTTTTTATATGGTTCGCAAATCACGAATAATTTTTTGCATTCGTAATAACATATACATATGGTTAATATATGGGACCCCTTTTAGCAAAAAAAAAAACATATGGTTAATAAGTACATATGTGTTGCTATATGTACAATTGGAACACCGGGAGTATATTTACACCTGCACCACTGCCCTCCATTTGGTGCCAAAACCATACTAAATCGGATTGGCCAAACAACACTAAAATAAACCTGTTCGTGTCCTTGCCATTATGAAAAGGTCAATATGGTTTTACATGGCATGTCCAAAATGCAACAAAAGTCTGACTAGACAGAGAAAAATGGTGCGAAAGCTGTGAACAAAAAAAAGTTACAAAACTAGCAGCAAAGTACAAACTAAAATTGCATGTCAAAGATGGAATCGTCACAACCACTATTAGACAATGCAACAAACAAAAGAAAAAAGACCCGGTGCGTAGCACGGGCAAAAGGCTAGTTTATAAGAAAGGCCCGAATTCATATCGGTCGTATTCTTAATCTTTGTTCAGATTGAAGAGTGCTAAAATACCTCAACTGTCTGAGTAGCTAGCTTTCAAGTTTATTGCCGGAAGATCATGGGTGAGTTTTAAAAGATCACTAATTTGGGAGGGAATGGTTCCGAAGAGCTTATTGAGGCACAAATCAAGGCTAAAAGGTTGGAGAAAGACGAGAAGTTGTAGCTATGGAGCATACCTCATAAACCGAAAAGCTGTATTTTTACTTCCGTGGCGCTTCCCTCATTGTCACAAAAAAGCATTCTCTTCTTCTTCTACTACTAGTTGTTGTGTATGAGTTGAAGAAAAAGAACCATATTTGTGGCCTGCACCATTACAAGCTCTGACATGAACCAGTTGCTCGGTAACAATGTAATTGAGTTGTACGGAGCGATTTGGGTCATTCCTTAGCCTTGACCTAGTGCAAAGTGCCAGGGGCTCTAACCGACTTAACATCCAAAAATTATTCTATTTTTCCTAGAAACATTTTCAAAATTCAGATTTTACATTGTAGGGACTATCAGCCTGGTTGGCTTTCATTGTCATAAGTAAAATAACAACAAGGGATCTGGGAATCAAAAAACTATCACCAAGCTTTACCAATGAGCCACAGCCAATCAAATGCTACACCTAGAGCAACGCCTGTAAGCAGAAAAAGTGAAAACAAATTCCCCAATGCGTTTTTCTCTGGACCCTGTAAATGGATAGCGCAATGAGCATCAGAAAGTCATTAAAACTGTAAAAGCGAGTTGTAATTTTTGAATACGTAGTAATTATGTGATTGACCAACCTTGTAATCTTGGGGTGCGGCTGTAAAGATGCAAAGCGTGAGATATCCGTTACTTACTCCTAAGACTGATGTCAAAAAGATCATCCAACCTTGGCCTCCGTATTTCGCCGTATAGTAGAAACATGGTACAAGTGAGTAACGACACAAGGCTGCAACCATTAGACCCTTTCTTGATAATATTCGTTCAGAGACTGGAAGGTATCTTCCAATAAAATCCAGAAAATTAAACACTGTAATCAAAACAATCGCATACCTGAACAAAGAAGAGACAAACAACCTAGACAAAATTAGATGAATTATGGACTAGCAAACTTTATAAGCTAACGACCCGTCCCTCCACCGATACTGTCCCCATTTAACCACTGCCGTCATTCGACAGGATGGGGTTTTCAACGGGCACCGCTGCGGTCATCCGGCAGCAGTTTCTCGGGAGGTCACCCATATAGAGACGTAAGAAGTTTTCGTGACTGATTTGTTATGCAGAAGTTATTCAGCACACAGGAGAGAGGGATTACCAGGAACCCATGCTATGTTTCCCTGTATCTTCAGATAGGAACCCAGGGAAAATCGACAATGATAACATGTATACAAGAATCATAGCAATTGCCAGGTCAAGGTTTTGAATTAGCAACTGTTTGGTGGTTAGGCGCTCCAGCTGTTTATGGCCTTCCTCATCATCATCCTGTAATGCATAGAAATTCCGAAATCTGATTACTCGGCCTAATAGTAAATAGTCACACGTTAAGAAAGAAAGAAAGAACGAAAGAAAGAGTGTAAGTAGAATACTCCAACGATTGGCTGCATTTCCTGGCCAGCAGCAACCAAATCAGCTGCAACTGTTTTTGACCCTTCCGAAGCTGCCTTAGATCGATAATACTTGACAATCGGTAGTTTGGCAAAGACAAATGCATAGAGAACAGCACACAGTAGCATGAAAGATGTAGCAACCGAGAGGAACACCACTAGAACATATGATTGCTAATGATCAGATAAAAAGTTTTCGTATTAAACATAAGCTTGTCTCTTAAACGATTATTAATGTGTCACTTACTTGCTCCTTTGCGAAGGCCACTCCTGGAATTCGGAAATGCTGCTTTTGTTATTAACCGCAAAGATGACGTTAGAATCCCTGATGCAGCCATCCCACTCAGAAAAAACTGAATTTGTTTCAGGAATTACAGAATACCAGCAATCGTCAGAATGTCAGTACACTAACAACTAGTAAGAGAGAACCAAAAGAAATGAAGCCGAGATTTTTTTTTTTACCTGCATAAACTCAGGACACATTAAGGAGAGATCCCCAAACAGCCCACCTTCTTGGGACCCTTGCGCAACTGCAACAACTACTACAATTAAGCAGAGACAGATGAAGCTCCAAAACCCCCCACCTCCAGATGTAGCTAGGTCCAGCTACGAAGCAAACAGATGAACAAAGAAAGACACGAATTAAGTGAAAAAATGTTCCATGGGTGAGCAAACAGAATGATGTATCGCATGATGCATCAATAACATACGAGAGGAGGTGACTGCTTACAATTATAATTGCTGCATTACTCATAAATTGAAGTAGAAAACCAGAAATAATTCGTTTTCTTGTGTTTACTGTTGCCTCGTAATATACCAGTACAGCAGTAGTTGTTAGTACCATAGGACAATATACAATTGGGAACACTCTAGCCGAATGGTAATTCTGCATCAATAAAAGAAAACACAGAAAGTTCAGTAGCTAGTTCATCGGCCTACTCCTTTAGCCGAATGACATATACCTCCGAACACATAGGCAATATTTTTTTTTTTGTGTCTGATCTGTAAAGAATTTGGTACTGATGAGTTCCGAAAGCAGGTCAAGTATACATCATCACCCAATGACGTTAGCACTGACCACTGTACTACAGTGACATCTACCAGTACATATAGGCATTTGGTTTAATAACTTCTTCATCAGTGTCATGTAAGCGTTCAATAAATGTGTAGGTATCTTGGACATTGAAGAGGAAACATGGGAGTTTAGGAGAGATTTCATAGAAACTGCATGCAATGCAAAATTTCTATTTTTGAAGTTTTTTTTTTTTCTGACAAAAATATAAATCGTAATTCAGTATTGTCGTTTCTACTTAAATGAAACAGTGCTGGATTGGTTAGTAAAAGCAAAAGGTAGACGACGATATACATACCGGGAACAAGTATTGATAGTAATCTTGTATGGTCAACATACTGTTCCAAGCAAGAAGGCTCCCAATTCCTAGCAGCCAGCAGATTATACTTGCCATCATCCGCCCTTTTAGCTAATTTACACAAACAAATGAAAAATTTAATTCAGACCCATCAAAAACAAGGGAACGGGAAAGGTTCACTTGAAATTTAATAAAAGAGAAAAAGAAAATCACGACTCACCTCTGGTTTGGCCATTATGCCTTTTGCTTGGAATTCCTAACACCAAGAATCCGGTTAAGCACGTCGGGATCGAACCAACGAGATTATGGTTATGCAGAAGACCTTTGTCTTCTTATATTTAGAGGTATATGCCGCCAGAAGGTTGGTTATCATATAGATGAAGATTGTACAGGCTAGACAATTTGGTTAAGGTAGTGGGGGTTAAAGCTAAGAGGGTAAAAACAACTTCGTCTTCCCGAGGAATGGCAACCGGGATTTGATTTTAATTATTTTATAGGATTCACCCCTAACCAATGAAATTAAATTCACAAGGATAGACATTTATCAGGAAAATCTCTATCCTGTTACCTTAACACTATGGTATGCATAGTATTAACTATTGAAAATACTGTGAATATGGCGTGCATTATCATCATGTTAATGTATCCCATTATTGAATTGAGATTTGATGCTCAAAAAAAAAAAAAAAACTAGAAATATACAGATTTCGCATGATAAGCAAATGGAGCATGTTGACATTGACAGTAACTTTAACTATCCTGAGCAGAGGGCCTGAGACGGACGGGAATTTAACCTGATGTTGTTGGGTATGTAGCAATTAATGTGAAATCTTTCTTTCTGTCTTGCTCTTAAGTTGCAACAGAAGATGGTGCATTGGAACTGCTGTCCGAATGTGATCAATTTTGTTTGTTATAGCTTTTGCAAATTTGGTTTGTAAGTTGAAGCATTCAGTCTCTTCGACGAGGCCCCTTTTCTTCATTTTCGGCTGTATAACTTAGTTATTCTTAATTTAAGTAGAAATTGAGTGCAATCAAGACCAAGTCTGATTTCATTCGTGCATTTTCTTTTCCAACCATAGGAATGGCCTTGTTGAAGAGATACAACACGAGTAACCTGCAATTTGTAGGAAAACAAGACTATTTCGATTTGAAGATGTAGAACGGAAGTCAAACCCCTATTATATAGCTAAGCTAGCAGCCGAGGACACTGGAATCATAGAATCACACTGACAGATACTAAGGACAGCAAAAAAATCAGATAAAATGCACACCAGATTAAAAACCAACCGGCAACGGATGGAGAGGCCCGGATTCATAGTTTTTGAAAGTTTTGAAACTTGCTAATAGCCCATCTAGGACTATAATTAGTTTACCTGCAGGACAGTTCCAAACATACTTTGAATTTTTGGCTGATAGACCATGTAGGCCTATTGGGCATCCAATCCATTGCTGATTGGCGATTTGTAATGCAATCCTAATCTCCTATATAAAAGATCTTTGAAATCGCCTTGGATTGACCAACACGGTATGAATAGGTTAGGCTTCCTAACTTAACTCGTCATCCCTTGAAACCCTAACTTACTTTTTTTTCTCTCTCTCCCATTATTACTCTTCTCCTTGTTAATGGCGAACATTAATATGCTTCCATCAGAGATCATGTTAGAAATCTTAATTCGTTTACCTGCTGAATCTGTTTTGGAAAGCAAGGCAGTGTCTAAACCATGGAGAAATCTTATTCAGCATCCATCCTTCCCACAACTGCACTTGAATCATCTTGATTCGGCTGATGATTCTGGTAAGTCGATTTTCATATTTCGTCTTTATGATCGCAATCATACTCATTCTTACTGTGAGTATGATGAGAATTTAAACTGCTTTAGTAGAACAACAAGGAGATTTCCGTTTAAGCAGTGTTACGTTAATGACACATGTAATGGTCTGATTTGTTTCAACTATATGGATGATATACATTTGCGCTTAAATCCTGCATTTATCTGTAATCCTATTACCAGAGAATACATTGTCCTTCCGAAAGTTGAAGGAAACGATTTGTTTTCTGGATTTGGTCACAACTCTATCACCAATGAGTACAAAGTTGTTTGTATATGTGGTCGAAAGAGAGACCCAGATTTTGGAATTGTTCAGGTGTACACTCTTGGCAGTGGCATTGGATGGAGAGCTGTGGGAAAGATGGACTATAATATAAAGCCTAGACGTGGTGTGTTTGCGAGTGGAGCTATTCATTGGATGTGCGCAGAAAGAGTTATTGTTGCTTTCGATTTGGTTGACGAAGAGTTTCACGAAATTCCATCACCACCTGGTTTGCTACAAGCTAGTATTCTACCTTCTATGGTATCACTGCACGGTTTAGGCGATATTTTATGTGCATGTTATAAATATGGTGAAGGTTGGGACGTATGGTTTTTAAAGAAGAATAAAAATTATCAGGATGTCATTTGGAGTAAAGAGTTTAGTCATATTAAGGAAGAACCGATCACCTTTACAATAAATGGTGGGCTTCTATGCTGCGATCGTGACAAAAATATCCATCATTATGCTCCAAAAGCTGCATCTTCCAGCATGCTTGGAATTTTTTTTGAGAGTGAGATTGTTTGTTCTGCAGTCCAGCACAAGAATACTCTAGTGTCCCTGAAAGCATTACGTTTTGAGCTCTTACTGGAATTAGATAACAATTACATGACAATACTGAAAAATTGAATTACTGTTAGCTTTTAACTATGCTAAATTGCTATGTTAGTTTAAATATATCTGGTTCCTAATTGTAAGTGCGTAATGTTGCCGCTGAATTTTGATGATTAGAATAATTTGCTAAAACAACTGTTTGAACTAAAGATCATCTAAGTTGGGTCTTGCCTGTTGATTACCTTGTTGGGTTTAGACTGTTTAGTAAGTTTGTTTTTGAGTCACACGACTAAGCTTACATGTTTTTGTTTCCTTGAAATGAATGCTGTGGATGCTGTGATGCAAGTAATAGTCAACTTAATTGAGTTATGCAATGGAGGGATACATGTAAAGGCTTTGTGGGGGTGAGTATAGATATGGTCTTATCTCAATTCTAAAGATGAATACAAAAATAACACAGGCGCAAAATAGGCTAATCAGAAAGTCCTCTATTGTTCTTGTAATAAGTAGTGATTGTTACTACAGTACACCGGATTACACTTTACCACCAGAAGTCAGTCATGTGTATGTGACAACATTGATTTAAGATAAAACTTGATTGGAAGGGAAGGTCTAAGACGCTGCCCCCATGTGTTGGTTGATGCTACGCACGCTGAATTGCTGGTTGACGCTCTTAACCCTAGAAGACATAGACATATGATGGACAACTAGATATTGAGCCAAGTACTTGACAAGATTTATTCTTCTTGGGAATCATTGTTACCGGTGAGTTTCAGTACAGTTTTTCAGAGTGGAGTGGAGCATATAGCTGCAGCTGAAAAACGACGAAAAGACGGCTTTCTGGTATGTGCTCTGGTCAATGGTTAGGATCACACTGTATAGTCCCATGGATCGTTGCATGGATCCAGACAAGGTTCCATTTTTCTTGGTTTTGGGGCAGCATCTCAACAAATTATTCAGGAAGATG
>JAJJMA010086929.1:0-11301 GCA_023529015.1 Papaver nudicaule
TTCTACTTTCTAGTACTGCATCACCATGTGCATTCAAATATTGTAATTTCTAATCATCAAACGAGAAGGAAAATAGAGTATAAGATAAACTACCTCATACACGATAATGAAGTTATCTTTGATCAAGTCTTCATTCAAGCCGCCAAGATACTCGTTTAAAACATCTGCGACTCGACACAGGAACTACAAAATCAAAAGACAAATCTGTTCAGTCAGCTTCTACTAAACCATGTATACCTCCCTCAATGGACGATATACCAATTCAACTACACAAATGTAAAAAAAGAAAGAAAAAACATCCACCTCAATTGCCATCAATGGTGGCATTTCCACTTGTGTGCAAGCTAAAAACGTAATTCCATCGCGTGCAATTTGAAAAAGGTAATGTGTAGGTGAAGCAATCACAGGTAGAACCTATAAAACCAACAAAACAACACAATTTTCACTTACAAACTCAAAATAAAAACAACTCAGAAAACTGATTGCAGGGGTTAAATCCTTAAATAAAACCATGGATCCTGACCACCAAGCATAGAACGCACACACCTGTCATGTTACATCCTTTAGAATCTCCTTCTACTAATCTAAAGTAGGAGTACTACTTGCTAAAAGATAGAACACAACATGAGATTTTACAACACAATGAAGCCCAACAGAAAATGAACACCAAATGAATTGCAAAAGCAGAATAAAAGACAAAGGAGGAGAGATCGGAATCGTATTTGGAAACTCATAGTAATGCCTAGAAATAAAAACATTCACAAGGAAGTGCGCTCAGGGCATATTACCAAACATATCTGTGGACAGTATTTGTCAACAGCCTTACTCACTTTTCTACGCAATGCAGATTCATTGGGCACGGGTAAGCTTAAACTTTAACTAGAATCTCATACACTAATGAGTTTAAGGAGTAATTTAACAGGTGGTTCCCGAATCTCCTTTTAGAAGTCTAAAGAGTACTACTACTTATTAGAATATACATGCCAATATAATCAGAATTACCCGAAACAATGGAGCCTAACAGAGGATGAACACCAAACATAAATCCAAGTCCCCTCTTTGTAGACAGTTTTGACAAAATCCTTACTCCCCTTTTCATGAAATGCAGGTTCACAAGGAATGTCTGAGAAAGCTTAGACTCATAGTAATACCTACTCTTAGAATTAGAAACATTCATACAGAAGTGCACTCAGGGCATATTACCAAACATAATTCCTATTCATCCTCTTCGTGAACAGTTTAGACAAAATCCTTATTCACCTTTTAATGAACTGCAGGTTCATTTGGAAGACCCAGGTAACCTCATATACTTTTAAGAGTATCAACTCACAGTAATACCCTAGAATACAGACACTCATGTGGAAGTGCATTCAAGTCATATTACCAAACATAAATCCTAATTTAACTCTCTGTGGACAGTATCTTTCAAAAGCCTTACTCAGCTTTCTACGGAATTCAGCTTAATTGGGCAGGCCCGGGTAAGCTTGAACTTTTAACTACAGTGAGTAATTTAACAGGTGGTACCAGAGTCTAATAGAGAATTAACTACTTTCGAGAAAAAAGACCCAAACCCTAAGAAAATCGGAGATAATTTCACTACCATGTTTAAGCAGATTCAATCAGTCTAAAATGGAAATAGTTTTCAGTGTGTACCTTGAAAGAATCTCCTTGAGATATGACATTTTGCCAAAACCAAACACAGATAGATCTATCCACTTGATGAGATGTCAATTGCTTCTCCAATATTATCTCCCTGTTGTTATCAACATAGAGATTAGAAATTATAATTTCAGCAAAATTTGGGGGAAAATAGATGAGAACCCTAATTTTTTATGAATTGAGATTGGAAGGAAATAAGAACTTACCCAGAATCTGATAGGAGGAAAATACATTGCAACATCTTTTCTTTTCTTTTGTTTCTGTCGCTGGTTGTGCTACTGATGTGAGAGAAGAAGATCCACAGAGAAGAAATACAGTGAAAATGTTAAATCGGATCTATAGATATTCGAGGAATCGGGTTCTTATGTAGTAGAGAACCGGAACTGAGTTGAACAGTTCATTTGGGGTTTTTTGGTTCGTTTGTAATCTGGGTTTTACAAAAGTAGAATGGTAATGGAAGAAATGCTACGACTACGACGGTCGAGGGTGTTTGACTGTTTGGATTTTTTTTTTTTTTTTTTTTTAATCGAGAACATTAATTAAATACCTTTTTTAATTTTAATCCAAAAATTTAGTTTTATTCAACTTTATAAATACCCCTACTATAATTTCATTTCCAAAGTACCCTCTATATAATTTTATTCTACATAACATTTTTTTATTTCAAAAACACAAAAATCATATGTACCACCACCTCCTAACATCGACACCATAACCAACACCACCTCCGCTACCACCATTGTCGCGTCTCCACCACCAACAACCACCACCTCCACCACCACCACCATTGTCTCACCTCCACCACCAACAACCACCACTTCCGCCACCACCACCACCAACCACCACTACGACCTCCTCCAGTAACCGCCACCACCACGACCCCCTCCAGCAACCACCACCACGACCCCTCCCAGCAACCACCACCTTTCGCCACCAGATTTTGGTGTCCAGTTGCAAACTGGACAACATTTTATGTGTCTAGTTGCGAACTGGACACGATGATTGTATGAACAGGAATCCTTGTGCACACCAGATTTTGGTGTCCAGTTGTAAACTATATACTCCCTCCGTCCCACATAAATTGAGCTAGTTCTATTTTGATTTTGTCCCACATAAATTGAGCTAGTTCTATTATATAGGTCATGTTTCTAATCTTATCCTTTTTTATTGATTATTGTTATGAAATCTTAGTATAATAAATATTAATAATTTCATAGTCATGTTTATATTCGTTGCGTAGGTGTTTTAAAATGCTTTTCAATAGTAAAAAGTTTACAAAGATACGTGCCATAATTTGAGAGATATGTCGTTTCTAAATTTTACTATCATAATATTTATAAGGGTATAATTGGAAAAAACAGTAAAAAGCTAATCTCTCTCTTCCTTGCCTTAATAATTGTGCAAATCCCAACTAGCTCAATTTATGTGGGACGGAGGGAGTACATCATTTTATGTGTCAGGTTGCCAACTGGAAACCATGATTGTATGCAACAGGAATACATGTGCACACCAGATTTTGGTGTCCAGTTGCAAACTGGACAACATTTTATACTGGACACCATAATTGTAGGCAACAAGACTCCCGTGTACATTAGATTTTGGTGTCCAGTTGCAAACTAGACCATATTTTATATGTCCAGTTGCCAACTCAGTGAACCTAGCATGAGCCGAACATGCATCTTCTGACATGGAGTCAGTCGTGCTACCATTGCACCACAGATTCTTCTAGAGCGGTCTTTCAAACCATAAGTACAAACATATAACAGAAATAGAAGCAAATTAATTAATGATACACATTTTCAAGGCAAGTTCATACTAGAACTGCATTTTTCAAAATATATAGACCGTTGACATGGTAAATGTGCTATGCAGAATCAGTTATAAGATACTGGGAATTCAAATGAATTGATAAACAACAAAAAGAGTTATGCAAGGAAAGGGTACCTAACACTGTCTGATATATCCTACAGAGATAGAAATAGTTGAAGGTTGGTCGGTAAGTTCAATCCCAAGAAAAACAACATCTGTTCATACCATTAAACATTCTTAATCTCGTGAAATCGGTGGTAATGCTCTTCAAACATGACATAGAAATAGTAGCAGTAGCTGATAGTTCTTTGTCTTCCTTTCTTTTCAAATGAACTTTTTAACTGATACGTAAAGTATAAAACAGCTGGTTTTCTTAATTGATGATCCACAAAGATATTTAAGAAAATCTTGATATTGTATCAGCGATCCAACGTACATAAATGCATATGTACTCAGTGCTTCACAATAAAAGAGACCATACCTTATATATAGCTATAGGTTGTAATCACCCTTGGGAAGTTTCAAAAAATTTGGGTAGACATCGCATGTTGCGTAAACACCCTATAGTAGAAGAGAATCAGGAGACAGAGATATCAGCTATGCCAAGTTTGTTAAGAAAATTATCAAGCAAAACTAATATGGACAAAAGAATGAGAAAGATACATAGATTGACATGCAAGTGGTAAAAAGAATATCCAGAACTGGAAATTAACTTAGTAATCTGCAACTACCTTGTTTGAATCTGAAATTACATAGAACTGAGAATCAAATTTCGTATCATACACACGACCATTAAGTAAAGGTACAACAGGCTTTATTTCAGCTCTGTCATCCAATTTGAACTTGTACCTGCAGATCCAGTGACAGAATTGAACAAACATTAGACTGGTTCTAGAGCTATGCAGTAATTTAGTGCATCAAAGAATTAAACAACACAAAACTAACCGAATTCTGTAATTGCAGCCCTCTTTTACTCAATTTTTTTTTATGTTGGCTTACTAGCTGCAGTCATTGCAGCCCTATTCTATACATAACCATCAAAGTTCCACCACCATCACCTCCACCACCAAAAAAAGAACACACATCACCACCTACGCTACTAGATACAACAAACCACCAGTAATGCAACAAAAATACATGCCACCACCACCAAATTCTGTTAGTTGTAGTATTTCTTACACTACTTGATGATACAACAAACCACCAGTAATGCGACAAAAATACATGCCACCACCACAACATTAACTATTACCAGCAATGACACAAACAAAGCAACTACCAAATAACAACAAATAACGACCACCACTGCACCAAAAAATATCCACTAAGAGTTGGAAAAATATCCAATTTATGAGAGATTCAAATCAACAGTTCTAGGATTTTTGACACTATCGAGTGATATTTGATCTACAAATTGTTTTCGCAATAAACAAATGAATACAAGATAAGATGCGAACCTATTGCTGTTGAATCTCGCTAACAAAGCAAGAACTAAAATTGAATCTTTCGATGTGTTGACAATAGATATGCAATCGATGTTTTAGGTTTTCAAAACCATAAATTCAGTTTTCGGAGATTTTCAGATCTGATTTGAAAATCGATTAACAAAGTTTTCGATTGAATTGAAAGTAGATGAGGAGATTCAACTTATCATCGTCATCAGTTTAATTGACGAATCACCAATTTTAGCAGTCGAACATGATATTCTTTCACTTCTTTACATCGAATTGTTGTTAACATGTGATGGTGGCGGTGCATGGAGTCTGTGGTGGTGATGTCGATGAAGATGGTGATGGTGGTGTGAAGATAGAGACCGTGGAGGTGATGTCGATGAAGATGGTGGTGGTGATGTCCATGAAGATGGTGGTGGTGGTGGTAGAGACGAGACTGTGGTTGTTCCATTTTCTTTTGTGTTCTCCATTGATTAAGGAAGAAACAGAAGAGACAAAGGTTAAAAATGGGATTACAAAAATATTAGTTTTTGAGGACTTCAATCACTACGGGAAAAATAGTAATCTACAACTGTAGATTGACAACTCATATTTTTTAAGTTGTAAAAGGTGGCATGTTTGACAACTATTTTCAAACAAAAGGTTGTTAAAGTAAAAATGTCCAACTCTTAGGACCAAAGAGTAGTGACGAGAATCAAAACAATGTGTAATTGTGTTTCGGGTCCTAGTGATTAGGAAGTTGACAACGTGATTATGGTCGATGAATTGAGATTAATTAGGAGTTATTAAGTCTTTAATTAGTGGCTACAATGTAGGAGTTTACTGTCAGTGGTCAAAAGTAGTGGTTAAGTGTTTTAGTTGAATGTAAAGCCTATGTAAGAGGCGGAATTGTATTATGGAATAGAATGGAAAACATTAGAGAAAAGTTTATGTTGCAGAAGTTTTTAGCAATGTAATTTTTGTGTGAGTTTATATGTTTAATCTCTCCCTCGCTCATCTCTTATGAGAGGTTAGAAAAAACAATATTTATGTTTGTCTACTGTATGAGTGAAAAAATGTTTCAAAAAAAATTATGATGAAGAAATTTTTGGTGAAAAAAAAGAATGATTTTGATGATGAAAGAAATATATATGTTTGATGAAGATTTTTGGTTCAAGTTATGTAGAGGGATTTCTAAATATTTGTTCGAAAAATATCTTTGATTTTACTGTCTTGCAGGTATTTGGTATTCTTGAAAAAGAATTTTTGTGATGAAGATGCAAATATAGTTTGCATAATATGTGGTTAGTTGAAGTGATGTTGGTGTTAATCTATTAACATGATGATGAGGATGATTGTGACGACGATGATCTATATGATGATTTGATGATGATGATGATGATGGTGCACAATGTTGATGATGATGATGGTGGTGACAATTGAAAATGTTGCTGAAATTCATGATGATGTATGATGAATGTTGTTGATGAATGAAATGAAGATGTTTGAATTAAGGGAAGATGTTGGAAATATAATTCAAATATTTAAATTTGGGATAAATGTATTTGATTTGGTATTTGAGATTTCCTATCAAATAGGAATTGTGGGAAATTAAAAAAACGTGTAATTGTGTTATAGGTACTAGTGATTAGGAAGTTGACAACGTGATTTGTGGTTGATGAATTGAGATTAAATAGGAGTTATTAAGTCTTTAATTAGTGGCTAAAATGTAGGAGTTTATTGTTAGTGGTCAAAAATAGTGGTTAAGTGGTTTAGTTGAATGTAAAGCCTATTTAAGAGGCAGAATTGTATTATGGAATAAAATGGAAAATACTAGAGAAAAGTTTTTGTTGCAGAAGTTTTATCAATATAATTTCGTGTGAGTTTGAATGTTTGATCTCTCTCGCTCCTCTCTTGATCCATGATGAATCTCACATGACGTACGTATGGATTTCAAAGTCAGGCCGTGACATGGACTTGTTTTTCATCCTTTTTCCTAGGGGAGTATGCATAGCATCTGATTTTGATTGATTTTAGATGGTTGTTGGTATAAAGTGCGAGGACTTGATTACTTCGACGTGTTTGATAGAAACTGCTACTTCTTTTGGAAGACACAAAAGAGAGAGTTGTAAGGGAAATAGTTCATTAAAATTTCTATGAAAAAACATTTTCCCTTGTTTCAAAGAAAGACAGAGAAAAATAAACACGCAATTAACTCTTTACAAGATCGATTAGCAGAGTCATAAAAATTAGTGGAGGACACCAAGTGAGGGAATAATCAAATTTTGTAACCATGTAGATTAAAAGAGCTGAAGGATTATAATTTCTATAGTTATACAAGTATGGTAAAATGTGTTTGGTAAAATGTCTAATCGGTAAAGTTCGAAGTAATTTGTACTGTAATGGCCTTTTATGCAGGGGTATATAGGTATATTTATCGTCATTTGGCATTTTGTTGTGTTTCCTTTCAGTCATCTTCTTCTTCTTATTCCTAGAACTAACTTACTCTGTTTTCTTCTTCATAAATTCCTCATCGATGTTATACCATCTGGTAAGTTCTGCGAGGAGAGGCTCCGACTCCTAGAGTTCCAATTCAGATTGCACTACTTTTTCGTGGATAATTAACATCTAATCTAATTTGATTAATAGACATCTAATTTTAAGCTTAAGTAATAGGTTTCAAATTTGATTAATAAAAAATAGAGAATCCTGGAATTCAAATAATGGTATAGTTTTTGCATCACGCATGTGGTACCGGGAGTATCACATATAACATATAGGATGGAAGAATTTCTTCAGACAGTGAACTGGTATGATGAGATACAGCGGATGTCTAACACTCTGAGAGTTCTGTCTTTTCTATAGATCTGGCTAGGTTCCTTATCCGTTCATCTGTTGAGGATTTAAGTAGATCATAAGCTAGACTTTGCTCTGATATTTTCTTCTGTAAGGTTGAAATTATCTTAAGAGCCTTTTCATTAGCAATGTCGAAATTTGAGAGAGAGATACTAAGACACTTTTTTAGGTGTTCTCTTTCGGCTGTCAGAGTTTCAACTTGGGAACTAAGTTCTTCCTCTCGTTTGTAGGATAATCCGAGCTCACGAGTACGATTTACTAGACTTTCGCTCATCTCAGTTATGTCATTTATAAGATTTGCATCAATCAGGACTTTTTCTGAGATAGATTCATCATAACAATACTCAGCATGATAGAGATCATAATTCTCAGAAGATTCTTGAGTGATCTTAGTCAGAGCTGTAGAAGTGGATGAGAGAGAGCCAATACCTTGTAAACATTTGGAAAAATTGAACCCTGTCATTTTGCTATGACAAACACTTGTGAGTTGTAATCGTAGCTCTTATAGGTTAGATCGAGCCAAACACAGATTGTTAGATCTTAAGGTGTTTGCCTGCTCTGATACCAATTGAAAAGACGTGGGTACCGAGTACACCACCAATCTTTTATTTTTGAACGGTTCATGTAATCAAGAACCCAAGAACAAGATCTCCTTTATATCTGATTGATTCACACGAGGGAGTCAATACAAGAATCCGAAAGACTATGTCAACAACCAAGTACGATACTTTAATTATAAATGATAACTCAAATATAATGCAGAAGTAAAGTAATGTACACACAAGATTTTGTTAACGAGGAAACTACAAACTCGTAGAAAACCCCGGGACCTAGTCCAGTTTTGAATAATTTTAAGAATTAAGCCGCCAACACACCTACTCTCGGACTTCGGACTAGCTGGTGCAGACAATATGACCCCAATATGACTATTAGTCACAAAGATTTCCCCTCAGTATTCCTACGCCTCCAACCACAGTAAGGTGGTCACGCACATGTACTCGCTTACGCAAACAGACGTCCTTTACTGTCTTACGCAAGAGTTACCTCACAGCCCGTCGCGAGGACTATCGCTACCCGACCTCCAATCGGACGATTACAACCTTAGTGGACAACAACCAAATAGTGGCAGGTCAAATCGCTAGATGATATCCTTGGTAACTAACAGATATTTCACCGAAGTTCTTTTACGTACACCAAGAGCTAGGATATTGAGTTTACTTAGGCAATAAACACCTCGAGATATCGATCAAGGTTTCAAAACCTAAACTCCCGAAAGAGCAACCTTGTCGTCCCAGTTGGAATCAACCAGATAGCTGTAGCAAGTACGATATGATATGACCTTGAAAAACAGTCACTACGGGAAAAACAGTAATCTACAACCCCTGAAAACTTTTTTTGTTCAATATACACCCACTCCATCGCGGGGGTTGCGGGGGGGGGGATGTAGAAGGTCCTCAGATCTTTACAACTCTTCACTATGAGTTGTCAACATAGTTGTCATTTCATTTTGTACCACCATTGACTCAGTTGTGAAACTTAATCCAAATTACTGGAAAATGTCTCACACAACTCTATCAACAGTTGTGAGTGCAGCTCTTTCACTACATTTGATGGAGTAGTAGATGGGAATTTCACTACATTTGTTGGAGTAGTGGATGGGGATTTCACTACACCAGTTATGGCTGTAGACCTATCTTGAACTACTCTTAATTGAGTTGTGAGACTTTGTTTCACAACTTATCTCAAGAGTTGTGTCCAAATATTAATTTCGAAAAAAAATATAGAAAATGCACTTTTGATTCTAATTTAAACAGGTATTATAAATAATATTTATTAATTAGTATTGAAATAATTTACAACAAGGGGTTCTCAATGCTAAGAGCACATGTACAACTCGGAAAAAAATCTAAAAAGAACTTGCACACTACTAATATCTTCCCCACAAACCAAGATACATACATACATCTTTATTTCGCACTTTGCCATGGTACAATCTTGCCAAATTCTAGTATGAGTGTGACTTCATCAGACCATGGCCGCTTACAGCAAGTGCAGTTTCAGTCAATTGCTCAACTCCTGACATATCTTCTCCAAGTAATAGCTTTGCAAACCTTTCCTGTCAATCCGTGGTTGCTCCAGCATCCTACATGTCCAATTTGTAAGCATCACCACTTCCTACACCTGAGACGACTCCTCTCAATGTGATGCCACCTGCAAAAGATATTAACCGAACACAGGTTAGTTTGACAATTTTTTATGATAGCCGAAGATGCTGGAGCATACTATTTCTGTCCCGAGATTTCACCAGAAGCCAAGCAAAACAGACATAAAAAATGATGTATGGGCGAAGATGGAAAGGTCTCATATGCTTACACTCCCTAGAACAAAGATAAGGATCCTCAAGTTAGTCTGGCCTCTGACAGTGGTGTTCTATAACTTTTGACTTATGCATTTACAAGAGACTCCCACAAGATAAAAAACAAAAAGGGAGCAATGTGGTGCACAAAATATATTGACTCATTGAAGATAAATGAAATCATCTTCACAGCACAGGATTGGCATCTACATACCACATCATACACATAAGCTCTTTAAGCAAACTTTAAGCTTCACTAGTATATTTAAATCCCAATACGACACTATGTTCATTTGTTTCAACTCTACCAAGAATAAAATGTTTGAATACGAATTATATTCTCTAATACTGCCATATTGTCATCTAATACCGAAAGTTTTGTATATTTTCAAACAAACCTCTGGTCAATTTCGCCTGGAGTCTTCAACTGCGTCTCTGTAGATGAGAAATTACATCCTCCAACACCACAATTCTACCCTCCCTGAATTTTACAACTCTGGAACTGGATACTGATGTCTTCTAGGATTGTACCCATTGACAGCTTACTCACTAAATTTGTATTTAAGGGCTCTTACTCTCTCAGTTGTATCATCCTCACGAGTACGTTCTCTAACACCAGCATAAACTGAGAAACCACCTGAGAGCACAAAAGGCAGACAACAACATTAAACAGATGACACAAAAGCAACAAAAAAGAGTTTATATACTGTATGTCTGCAAGACATACCATTAGCTTTGCAACTTTGTTAATAAACTCCATAATGAGCAGTCTTTCCAACACCAGCACCACCAAATAACCCAATGTTTCCTCATTTCTGGTAGGGCACAAGGAGATCCACAACCTGCAGATCACAAGGCACAAAGATATGTCAAGAATCAATACTGTAATGGTGAAGGGAGTTAAACCCTAAAACCCCCAACACCTAAAATCCACAAAATTGACTGTAAAATACAAGTCAAGATCAATTTTTGATGATTTGGATTTTCTTATTACACATCAAATACATGTAAAACTCAGTCAATTCAGTAATTTGCGAAGAAGAAAGAAAGAAAGAAACTTACAATTTTTAAGCTTCATTAACTCTTGTCTAAGACTAGTCTGATGAGTATTGCATCAAACCCTTGAAAGGGGGTTTCTTCTTCTCATTAACTTACATTAGCAGTCTCACATATTTTGCCAACACCGTAAGC
>JAJJMA010086952.1:0-10155 GCA_023529015.1 Papaver nudicaule
ATGTTTGCAGTAAACGCAGAGAGTACTTCCAAACAGCATCATTCCAACTTCTGGATGATCATCCAAATAAAACCTTTCAGGGACCTGATTGTATGGTGGTTCCGTAAGTAACTGAAATTCCTCAGTATGCAAATCGAAGGATATTAATCTGTTTACAGATCCATAAGTGTGGTCAGAATGATCGAACCAAAAAACACACCCATTTGCATATAAACCAGATTCCATGAATACATACGGTATTTGTGTGATGACCCTCCATCCCCTCTTGTCGCCTAGAGTGAATATTTCCACTGAGCCTTCTCTTTCAATTCTAATTACCTTATACTGAGCGGTAACTTCACAATAGCCGAAACCTCCTATTACATCTCTGCCATAAATTCGTGGTGTTCTACGTGGCCGCGAGTCTCTTTCTGGAAGAACGAGGGACTCACCTGTTGCTGGATTCATAAGTAATATAGGATCTTGTGCGCTGTCGTGAAAATCATATAGACACACAAGACCGTTGCAAGATCCAACTATTGGGTTTAAAGTAAACTTGGTACTTCCACTAACCGGGTGATTTTTGAAATTCTTCGCCATTGTTGAGTAGTCTTCTTCTCGTAGTCGTTGTCTGTAGAAGAGGTGTGTAACATCATCTCCTCCATAGTACTCTGATGAAGCCGAGATAAGTAGACCAGTTTTTCTTCTGCCAAGGATGGTCTTCCATTGTTTGCATACCAATTTGCTGTGAGACACACTCTCTGTTGTAGGAAGACGTACTAAAATCTTTGTAGTTAAATCCTCTGGTAATCTATCCATTAAATCCTCTGGTAATTTATCCATTGTTTTTAGTGTTGAATAATGGGATAAGGATATTTAGGATTATTGTGTAGAATACAGAACTTATATAGACATCCAATATACACGTCTGTTCAGACAAATGCACAGGTGCAAATGCATGTACCTTTCGGAAAAGAATAACACGGCTGTTCAGATTGTCAACGGATTTTGTGAATCGTTATGAACATTTTCTACCAAACTGTTAACGGAATTTCAAGAGATGAGAGTCTCATGGAAGAGACGCCTCATTGGAAATGTAGTTAGTTAGTGCGTGCGTGCGTGCGTGTGTTATGTTAGTGTACGTGTTCAACAGTATGTGCGTTATGTTGAAATAACAACCTACACGATACACACATGTGCACAGCACAAACATTACCCACATGCGTAGCTAACACACTTCAAGAAGGCTAACCTGGGCCTTGAGCCTGGTCTTAGGATTCCTCTAAAATTAGTCACTACTAGGCTTGAGAAAATTCTATCATGGGCTGTATCCTTAACTTAAGCCCATCATTTTAAGGTGTGAGATTAAACGAGCTTATGGAGTGGGGGGCCTAACAATGGGCTTGAGACTGGTTCAGCCCTTCATGTCCGCGTGTAGGACTTCTCCCTGTTGCATGGGCTATCTTGTAAAAGAGCCTATGGACTGGGGAAACTGACCCGGTCCACAAAAGTCCATTATTCTTGTCACGCATCCAAAGTAAGATATCTCACGTGGTTTTATATCTATCAAACGCCACGTTAAATCCTATCTACCTCGTGTGGCCATTCCATGGCGTGACAAAGTTGGCGTGGCTGTTTACCAGCTCATAAACAGACACGTTAGAATGGGATCTCGTGACCTTTGATTTGGCAACGGACACGAGGAATAACGACCAGAAGAAATGCGTGGTCTTTTTTTTTGAAGGTGACATTCTTTGCCACGCGAAAAGGGCGAGCGTGGTTTTTTGTTAAGAACGGTCACGCGAAAGGCAATTTTTCACGTGGCTGTTATAGCTAGCGTGGCCTTTTACAAGATATGTCGCGTGGCAAAAGAGCCAGATTCTACTAGTGACATGGATTCTTATGAAACTTCCAAACGGTAAGAAGGCCATTGGGTGCAAGTGGGTGTATGCAAAGAAAGAAGGATCCCTGGTGAATCAAGTACGCTACAAGGCAAGGTTAGTTGCAAAAGGTTATGCCCAGAGAGAAGGAATTGATTACAACGAAGTGTTCTCTCCAGTTGTGAAACACTCGTCAATTCGTATTTTGTTGGCCTTGGTAGCACAATATGATTTAGACCTAGTTTAGCTAGATGTGAAGACGGCGTTCTTACATGGTGATCTAGAAGAGGAGATCTATATGTCTCAGCCGAGAGGATTTGAGGTTGCTGGTAAAGAAGATTGGGTATGTAAATTGAAGAAGTCGTTGTACGGGCTGAAGCAGTCTCCTCGACAATGGTACAAGCGATTTGACCAGTTTATGATTGGCCAAACATACTCAAGAAGTCACTATGACCACTGTGTGTACTTCAAGAAGTTACAAGATGGATCTTTCATATATTTGCTCTTGTATGTCGATGACATGTTGATAGCATCGAATAACAAGAAAGAGATTGATAATTTGAAACGAAAATTGTCATCTGAGTTTGAGATGAAAGATTTGGGAGAAGCTAAGAAGATTCTTGGAATGGAGATTCAACGTGACAGAGAGAAGGGTAGAGTTTGTTTGTCTCAGAGGGCATATTTTAAGAAAGTGTTACAGAAATTTGGTGTCTGCGAAGGAACTAAACCTGTAAGTACTCCCCTTGCTGCTCATTTTAAGTTGAATGCTCAAATGTCTCCCAGTACCAAAGAAGAGCGTGAGTATATGGCCCAAGTCCCATATGCTAATGCTGTTGGTAGCTTGATGTATGCGATGGTGTGCACGAGGCCTGACATTTCACATGCAGTAAGTATGGTCAGCCGTTATATGCATAATCCTGGTAAAGGACATTGGCAAGCGGTGAAATGGATTTTGAGGTATCTTTACGGTACAATTGATGTTGGCTTGGAGTTTGTGAAGGAAGACAGTAACAATCAGTTGTGTGTTGGTTATGTGGATTCTGACTTTGCTGGTGATATGGACAAGAGACGTTCGACTACAGGGTATGTGTTTACTTTGTCAGGAGCACCAATAAGTTGGAGATCAATATTGCAGTCTACTGTGGCTCTCTCAACTACGGAGGCAGAGTATATGGCAGTGACAGAGGCATTTAGGGAAGCTATATGGT
This sequence comes from Papaver nudicaule, assembly GCA_023529015.1. Classification (NCBI taxonomy): domain Eukaryota; kingdom Viridiplantae; phylum Streptophyta; class Magnoliopsida; order Ranunculales; family Papaveraceae; genus Papaver; species Papaver nudicaule. The sequence goes on from JAJJMA010086952.1 coordinate 3,068, forward strand.
TACAAGGATTGCTTGATGACTTGGGTGTGTGGCAGGATCAACTTCCTGTTTATTGTGATAGTATTAGTGCCATATTTTGGGCTAAGAACCAAGTGCAGAATGCAAGGATCAAACATATAGATGTTCGGTTTCACTTTGTAAGAGACATTCTTGAAGAAGAAGACATTATACTTGTGAAGATCGATACCAAGGACAACCCAGCTGATATGTTGACTAAAGTTGTATCTGGAGTCAAGTTTCGACACTGCTCGAACTTGGTCCATGTTCTTCCTGTTTGGTGAGACCCTTGTGGGGTAAAAGGTTCTTAGGAGCCTGGTGGAGGCCTTCTAGCAAGGCCTCATTAGTGAACTACGGTCGGTTTGATTCCTTACAGAAGGATACGTAGGCAGTCAGTGGTCAGCCATGTGATGCAATCGACGTTGGAAGACGGAGGTGTTTTTAGCTATTGATCGTCTCATGCATGAATGCATGATCCGAGGTGGAGAATTGTAGGATATGGGTCGGTGGACTTAAGTTTGGAAAGCAAACTTAGTTGGTGGAAACATCTAGATAATTCTAGGATGTTTACTTACGCCTAAACTAGGAAATTCTATGTATGTCTAGAATGTTCTTTGTAGACAAGTATTAGGAAACCCTTTACTTGTAGGGTAAGTATGTAACCTATATAAATAGAGCCCTTGGGAGAACCTATGAGATATACCAGAAGCTCTTCTTCTCTCTTGGGTTTTATATATTCTCTCTGTACGATAATATATAAAATCACTTATTCCTTCCCGAGGATTCAACCTCGTTAAATTCTTGTCTTCTTGATTGTGTGCGTTTGTGTTCTTGGCATATTAAGATTATCTTTGTAGCTGTTGGTTAAACGCTTCCGCGGGTTTTAGCGCAACACAAATTACATAAGTGATCCAGTTTATAGTGAAATAATATTCCATGAAATTAAAAAGAAAAACTCATGAAATAAGGCTCCCACTGTCCGGCACAAGAAAACAAATTAAATAACAAAGGGGCAGACTGGATGTCAGGTATTTGATTAATTAATTTTTTAATCTTCTTCAAATACAATTAAAGCTTGCCACCACCCCTAGATAGACCCAGTCAGCTGATCCCGTCAAAATATCTGATACGACTTCCTCCACGGAGGGAAGAGCTTTACCACTGTTATCTCAACCTCTGATACACCAAGATGGGTGGGAGACCACTGTTTTATGAACAGGTTCCCAAGATTTCATATTTGAATTTGTAAATATTGTCCTTCAACTATTTGGTGTATTAGAGTTTCCAAAAATCCAGGGTTTCAGACATGTTCCCAACAGTTTTCTCCATCACAAAGTTTCAATAATTTACTCATTTTGAATCAACATAATAATTTGAGCATAACTGTATAAATAAGTATCGGTATGACATCAAAATTGCAATGTCGGGTACATATTCAATGATGGTGTTTCCCAAGTTACATGTTAGCATAAGGTCTTTATGATTCTGGCAAATAATTTCCATTCCCTGTTCATTCTATTAAAGAGCAATAATTTCACAAGTATAAATTCAAATGGTAATTCAGTATTGTTCATTTACCACAAATGCAGAGATCCTAACATTGATTTCCCATATTCGTTGTAGGATTCTGTGTAACTGTGTTGTAGTCCAAGTGTTGATCTGAATATCCGACCATACAACGAGGTTAGCTTAGATTCCGTTGACCAGGCAAGAATACAAGTACTTCCAAATGCAGTCCAGTGGTGAAGCATTGGAATATGATGCCAGTGATCTAAGTTCTAAGTTCGTCAATCAATTATTTGACCGATTGAAAATCAAAATACTTAGATGGACATGACTCAAAGTTGTCATCCATAGAGAGTTTAAACAGTTATTCTTTGGGTTCAATCATCTTTTACGTATAAAAATTTTGGGACATACGACACAGAACCGTTGAACCTGATTTTCGTGTATCTACTCAACCATTCCTCAATTAACGTTTTTATTCATCAAAATTACATGTCAAACGAAGACTTTCTGTTCTATTCACAAGATATAAATCAAACAAAATTTAATGGAAAGACATTCACAACATAACAAGCAAATTTTCCTCATTTGGCTAATTGGATTATAATGAAGAGATAAGATCCCCTCGCATGTATGTTTTCTTATTATCTTACCAACAAGAATTTGAAGCTAATATGTTTATTAAAATGTAAGATTGAAAACGTTGTACCAAAAAGTGATGGCTGGTGTTAGTGTCTTGGATTCTGCTAACTTTTACTATATGTTCATACCAAAACTTAGCACAATCCAATTGTGATTCGATAACATTTAATTAGTGACGTAATTACTGCTATCCGGATGTACAACTGGAACATTAAACGCACAGAGTTTAAGTGTATATGCACTGGCGTGTTTTATAGTTTACATTCGTTTAAAATTTTGGACATCGTCGTCCTATAATACGGCAGATAATGAAAATGACTTACCGATGTCTCTAGTTTTTATTTAATCTTTGGTTCATTACCACCTGTAATTATTAATCATCGGCAGCAACCGATGAGGTTTTCCAATTGAGTTAACTCATGGACTCTAGAAATTCTTATTAATACGTACATCTTTCAAATTGGTAACCGCAGTTTACTCCATCATCAACGTTCACTTGGTGACTAGTTCTTTGTTTTACCAAAATAAAACTTCATCAATAAGTATAAAATTAAAACCTTCTGAGACAAGTAGTAGATTTGTGGGAACATGGTATCATTACTAACACTGGTGCTGATGTTGTTCACTAGATATACATGTTCGACCAAGTTCTTTATGATTGTTTCTCATGGAGATATTTCTATAAAAATCTAATGTTTTGTTGTCAAATGGAATGAATTTACATGAACTAATGGTGTTTAAATATAGAAACTTAACTTCAAATTTACATGTCAAATGTGATGTACATGGAATTACGATTGCTACAAGCCAGCAAGTGTCCTATAGATGTTCTGTTATGTGAATCCAGAGTGTTACATAATAACGAAAAATTAAACTAGAATGCATTGGTAACTACTTTCTAGATGCCTGATTAAAAAAATAAAATTAAAAGATTTAAAATATTTTTTTTTTTAAAATAAAATAATAAAATCATAACGATTGTCTGTGATCACCAATTTTCGGAAAGTACTTCTTGATGCGAACAACTTCGGTGAGCAACAACCTTTGAAAATTCCAACTTTCAAAATTGTTAATGTATTGTTAATTAATCTATTTTTCTTAAATCAGTTCTTTTACACATAAAGCGTTCATGTGTAGTTTCATTTAACAGTTTGAGCTTGCACTATATATTTAAGTGTTGGAATCCATGATCAGTTGTATATGACATCGAAAAGAACATTAGGCCCTTATTCCATAGATATGTTAAAGACGTAATCCATGATCAGTTGTATATGACATCAAATCCATGATCAGTTGTATATGGTGCTCACCACTGTTAAAGACGTAAATGTTAGCACAAGGTCTTTATGTTTCATAGATATTTCTTCTTAAAACCAAATTTTGCCAACGCATTTGTTACCTGAAATATAATGCCAATTGAATCTTAACTTTATTCACCAATCGATTATTCTATCTTCCATCTGTTATTGTATATTATAATTCTTGACTGTCCTCCTCTTTTACAACTCCCAAGGACCTTGCGGAGCAAACCGCATACAGGATGTTTGATTACATCAAGTTATTCGAGAAGAACAAGTTGTACATTACTACATTCTTCAACGAGATCACATATTTGTGAAGTTGTGTAATTTCCTATTACAGTTTCCTCCAACATCTCATTTCAACTGTATTTTGTTGTCTTCTTTCCCAATTTTTTGTTGCATCATTAATGTTTTTTACCATTTTGAATCAAACTAAACATCAGACAAATGTATGTATCAATATGTTGGTATTTATGGCAATGAACTAATGTTGATGGACCTGAATTACATGATTCTGTTAAAGAAAAACATGGAAGACTATCGTCTTTCTGATTGTTTTACATTACATGCCAAATGAATCTTAAAGTCATATTACTAATCATTGAAATTAAATGCCAAATGAAGCACACATGTGATACCTGTTCGTAGTGACTTCCTGTTTGGAACGAGTAACTTCAGGTTTTGTTCCGACTATCTGAGCAAATGAGATTCACCGGACCTGACAGTTAATAGCTCTTTCTGGAATTGCTACGCCTACACGTCTACCTTTCTTAGGACTAAGCCAGAACCTTGCTCCAACTCTGCTCGACAGTACCCAAAGATGAATTCTAGTTATCATCAAATTAACATGACGTTTGCAACTGCATGAAGGATTTTTCTAAGGTTGATGTACCTTGACGTTTTCATCTTAAGACTGATTTCACAACTTTTCTGTGCGAAATTGTTTTTTTGATTAAATGATTCTTAACTTATGTTTGGCTTAGTCGTTTTTTTCTTCTTTTAGTTACACAAACAACTATTACTATATGGAATTAGAAAAGCCAATCATAATATACTAACAATCTCCAAATCATGAATAATGTTAGAATTTGAATATAGATATCTTAGTAATAGATGATGTTACAATAGCTTCTACGGAGGAGAAGTCACTTTCAAATTACAGAAATAACAATTTGAGTTGTCATAATGTATGACATTTATAGATAAACTTACTACCAAGGTAGAACTAGACAGGCCAAAAAAGTTCAAAGCATGTTGTACCAGTTTCCTCCAACATCACATTCTTTTAATCATTTTCTTTCTTTTCGTCGTAAACCTCTCATACACCTACATTGATGGTTATCTACTGTAAAAATAAATAAATAAATAAACATTAAACATATGTATATATACAAAAGTGTTTGGATCTATGGCACAAAACTGAACTGTTGAACCTGAATTTCATGTATCCATTATTAGTGTCATGTTTTATTCATTAATTTCATGCCAAATGAGTGCTTTATGTTTTAATCTAACCAAGGACATGCATAACATAAAAAGAAATTGTACTCTCTAGTTAGATAGGTTAGAGTAAATGATAAGTTTTACAAACAAAAGGTTTCATTGATATCCCTTTAGTAAACTTACTACAGGTAAAAGGGGAAAATATCTAATTTGGGAGTGGAAACATGATAGTTTCACATTTGCTCTTCTATTTTTTGTATGACAAGTATCAATCAATTCCTTCTTTGATGACGTTAAACAATCATTTTTCGGGTTCGAAAATCTTAATATATTTTGGTTTTAAACTTTTTTGATTAACACAAAAAATCTAATCACTCGTCAACTGCTAATGTTTGTGGTCTTCAGTCACTCTTGACACCAAATAAGTAGTAATAGCATAGACCCCATGTGAACTACACTAGTAACAATTAGCATTGGCGAAAAGTTGAACCCGAATTCGGATTAGATGTGAAATTCAACTGAAATGAAATTCGCTATATGCATCAACATCTATATTTGTACATGGCCACTACTAGCTAATGTTATTCATTCAGTACGTACCCTCTCCTTCTATCAGTTAGCAAATTCAATCAGTACCCTCTCCTAGCTAGTAATATCCCTTACAACATACTAATGGCAATCATTATTATGACAATCCTCAACATCAACAGGTGGGGTTGAAGATACAAGATACAAGTAGCATTATCTTTCTCGCCTTTTGGGTCATTTGGCTTGGCCTATTCGATGATATTATCAGGTTCTGATCTTCTCCAGTCAATAGCTTTACATATTTTTATGTTTTCTCAATCTGTGCCTCATACTTAGCAGCAGAATTAGCTGCGGGCTTAAAATTAACCCTCTCTTTTACAAGTACTACTCTACATGAGATTGTTATCCTTGCTTAGGTGTTGCTTTCTAAAGCTATTTTCTTAATTGATTATGTGTTGTTCTCGATAGCAATTATGTTGATCTTTTTTATGCTGAAGTTGAACTGGTACAACGGGCAGCCATCCTGATGGCAAAGCCACATTAGAGTGTGAATCTCCACGCCATTTTGATATCACACCCTAACTCACTCCTTTTCAAGTAATTACGCACCCATTTCCCCTGATCCAACGCACAAATAGAAGCACAAGCCGAAATTACACTCCATCTTCTCCCAAAACTTGCATTTCATTAAAAAAACTCACTGCCAGACCTCCTTGCACAAAACTTGTTGTTATCGAATTCCACTTCTTTCCTAAGCACCCGCAACGCATATTCCAACTCTTCACACCGCAGATACCCACAAAGCAAAGAGTTCCAGGAAACATATCTCTCTGCAACATTTCATCAAACACCCATATAGCATTACCCAAATCCTTAAATTTCGAATAGCAATTGAAACTCATGCATGAATTTTCACCCCTAGAATGAGAATTACCACTATATTGTACACAAAAAGATTAAGCTTTTTGACGAGATTGGAAATGTCGATGACCATTAGATGAGAAGGTAAGTGGTAGAGATGAAAAAGGAGTAATCCGGTAATGAGAATGTAAAGTTGATGAATGAGTTATTAGTTTGGTGAAACTAAAATGAGGGCCGGCATTTGCCCTTCCCTAAAGAAGAATCAAGCATTTGCCCACAGGCCCCACACCCCAGACAGAGAGCAACATCCAGAGTTCGGTTTCTTCAGTTTGGGTGAACAATCGAAAATTTTAGCGTGAGTCAGTCAAATATGAGCTCTAGGAATATGAAAACATAGATATTCATAATCAGCAGTTAGTGCATAATTTAGGTTACATAGAGAAAACTGATCCCGACGAACAAATTCTAATTACCCAAAGCTAATCACGTTGCACCCAAAGTTTTTCATCTTTGAATTATAGATAAGCATAATAGAATCATCATTCCAATATTCAAACTAGGTACAGTAAAATTAAAAAATTCACTAACCAGTGGTGGTGTATTCACCTAATGATTTCGTGATTTCTAATAACAGTTTCCTCCGACATCTAAAATTGCTGGCTTGTTTTATTTTATCAGACTAGTTTTGTCACGGAGTGTAGGATAAAACATCAGGCCACTGCATATTTATAAGTTTTACGATGAATGTCATGAAGCTAGTATCGTACATTATTGAACTTAAAATTTGCCATGATACTATTGACCAAAATT